>JAHBCN010000034.1:0-17500 GCA_019359885.1 Listronotus oregonensis | reverse complement strand
AACTTTTTTTTTTCTTAACGTTTATTAAAAATAGAACAATTGGAAAAAAGAAATTTAAAATATTCCTTTTCGATTTTTTATATATATTTTTTTTGAGTTGTCAAACATGTTTATTTTTAAAGTTTTTTAAAAATAGAATATTAAAAAAAATCATTTTTTAAATTTATTTTTATTTTTATTATTATTTTTTTCTTTTGAAAAATCTAAAAATTATTATTTTTATTTTTTTTTAATTATTGTATCACTAGAAATTATTATACCTAAATAGGTATATAAATTATTGGCAAAAAACTTAAAAAATACCCATTTTTTTATCTTCAAAGTAAAAATTAAAACCGAAATTTATTAGACTATTGCAAAATAGCAATAAACAAATAAAGGCAAAAAACAGTTTTTTTGCATGGATTTCTTGGACTTTTAGATTTCTCTGAGGACCTTCATATTTGGCCAGATAAAACTTTATGCAATTGTAAAACCTCGCGCCAAATTTTATTAAATCCGTCTCATGGTTTTTGTAAAATAAATTTGCAATCAAATTTCGTTTAAAAAAATTCGGTAGAGTTCAAAATATTAAAAACAGACATTTGATTTTTTATTTCCCATATTCTAGATTATTTGGGTGCTCTTAGCAATTGTTTTAAGTTATGAACAATTGCTGGGGGCAATAATTGTTTAAACAATTTTTATTTAAACAAATTAAGAAAAACGACATATTTTCTAATTTGAATTATAAGTAAAATATAAATAAAAATAGTTCCATATAAACCATGTGCAAGGTATTATTGTTTCGAGATTCGCCTTAAACGCCGGTCAAAGGCAGCCTGTATCCTGGCAACTAATCTACCTATTGATGATTTTAATATTATAAAAAAGCGTCTTTACGAGTTCTTTAAAACCACATTTCAATACAATTTTTTATCGGAAATTCGTAAAGATAATCAATTTGTTTATAAGCAAAAATTGTTTTCATAAATTTAAAAAATTGTTAAAGACGCCCATATGAACATTTAAAAGCTTGAGGTCTCTAGTCTCTAGTGTATGTGAGAAAAAAAAAACAAATGTGCAAGTTTAATATTCAGAACTGTACTTAAGTTACAAAATTGACAATTTTTATTAAACGAAATTGGATTGTAAAATTATTATGCAAAAACTATCAAATCGAACTTAAAAAAATTAACGTGATGTTTAATCATGGTATGATGTTAATTTTCCCCGAATATGGAGCTCCGCAAAAAAATCTAAAGGCTCCAAAAAAATCACGCGGAAAAACACGCTTTTTCTGCCTTCATTGTCTGTTTATTGCTTTTTTGCAACAATCGTAATGCATTTTGCGACTTTTAGTTAATTTTATTTTGTAGAAAATTTATTAAAGAAACTTTTTTCTTAATTTTTTTTAACTACCAATATTAACAAAGTTATAAGCGATCAAAGTAGGAAAAAGTATTTTGTTTCGATTTGATTTTCCATTTGTATATGTAACAAATGTTCCACACTTTTCCGAGAGTGACCATATATCGATTCTTGTTACAAACATCTTTACGAAGGGTTTCCAGCAAAAACATGGCCGCCACCTTGTACATCTAACCACACAGAAAAAACACTATAATATATTGAATAACAAGGATTTGATTGTTTGATTTTTAATTAATCTAATAAAAGTTAAAGTTTATTTCATTAATTACGTTTGGGACAATTGAGGAGAAATAATTGATGCTATTACAAATATTATATTCAGACCATATCAAAATAGTATTAAGTTAAAATATCTTGTTCTTATGTAAATGATTCTATATATTTAAAACTAAGGGAAATCTTTACTTCCTTGAAAATCACTGAAATTATTGTATTTAAAGCTTATGTAATCCAGGAAAACTTTGCAATGTTTATTGCAATGGAAACTTAACTTGGGTTACATTAAAAGTGTCGTACGGTGAATACCAATATTCTCTTCGCCTTAAACAATACTCATCAAATTTTGGCGACATACCGCGTTGAACATTGTTAGGACAGTTAACATACCGGTTTATTTTCGCGGAAGCGGTACTAGGGAAGGGTTCTGTCGTCAGTATCTGCATTACTTTGTACCCAGTATCTACCGCTACCGCCACTGGTCAGGAGGAGCGTTAGTAATGGTTATGTCAAATTTAAATTTAAAATAATGGAGGATTCGCGGCTTTTCTATTGTTTTGGTTCTGTGATGTTTTTTGCTATGGTTTAACAACTATTTGGATTGCAGATTTTTTGATTTATTAGTTAATTCCCAAATGGATGAATTAATACAGTTATATTACAATCATAAAGGAAAAATTTACTTATTATAGTTGACTTGGAAACAGCTAATATCTTATTAAATAAAAAATTTGGTTTATGTATTATCTTTTCGACTTATTTCTTAACTCTCCAAAGACCTTACATTTAAATTTAAACTTAAGAGTGTATTAAACCATTAGTAGTAAGTTGACATACGTAAACAGTTTCGTTTTTGCGAGGATAGGCTGGTTAAACACGGTTAGAATGGTGGGGGAAAGAACTGCTATCAACCAGTAGTTAAAAACGGTAAGTCGCGAAAATATCCATACTGTGATTGGCACAATATCGTGACCATCATTTCAATGCGGCCTATATTCAATGTAACGATAGCTAAAATTAAAAACAACGTCCCACCTTCACCTCGGTATTTGGCAATTTCGGCGCTGGCTGAACTTAACGACAACAGGTTCAGGGTTTAATTCAATGGTTAAAGTCAATGATTGTGTAGATCCTAATTATTTTGTCTTTAGTAAGTATACCTATTAATATAATGAATAACTTGCTGGTTTCCTGGGGGTTGAACTCCTTGATACAAGTATTTGCAGGTAAGTTAAATTATACGATATTTTTTCTTATGTTTTGTTGTATAGAATAACGAAAATTTATCATGGCGCCATGGTGGCAATCTGGCTATCTCGATAGCTATCCAAACACTTTTTCCTAATGATATATTTGTTTACAAATTTTCAGAAATAAGGGTTTTTTCTACTTTTATTAAAAAAAACCTTTATTATGATGAATGAGCTGGGTTAGGGTAAAGACAAGTACTAATGTTACCATCAAAAAATATATTTTTTTAAATCAATACTAAAAAAGTTTCCCTTGTGGTGCAAGGATTTTTAATGTAATTATTCTATTTTCAGATAGAGGGATAAATTTAAATCAGAAAGAATTAGACATTGTAATTCCATCAAGGGACATGCAAACACATTTTAAGGGTTGTTTAGAAAAATACATTCAGGAGGAAAAAGAAAATACATCAGACCTCGACACATGTGCTTTTGGAGGTACCTGCTGATAATTTAACATTTGGTTTAACGGCAAGTGTTTTACTTATTATACAGGATGGTCCCATTTATTTTTAGAAACCTGTTTAATGAGATGAGGGGCTAATGTTGGTCCTAATCAAACAGCTTAAAAAGTCTATTTCATTTTAGGACATTTATGTAGCCAAGACTCCCTGCACTGTAGCAGAGACCCCGTGTACTGTGACAGAGATCCCTTATTCTGTGGCAAAGGCCCCAGGTACATTAAATAGTACTGTAAGCCTTAGGTCAGCAAGTCCCTTGGCATCTACAAGCTCAGCAACTTCCTAAGACGACGTCACCAATGAGTACATAATTGTCCCCACCGAAAACAGAACAGAAGTTATTTTATAGGGCAGAGAACCTTTGAACGCAAGACTTTCAGAAACAGTTTTCGGAATTCGATTTTAAAACCCTATAAAATGTAGTACAAATTAATATTTAGTCAATTAAACACTCGCATTTAAACAATTAAAGTATTTTATTACAATAAATACTACATCAAATTAAATCAACTGTGGGTTAAGGTTGTTTAAATAAGACTCTACTGCAAGATAAATAATAATAATTTTTGTCCCAAAAGAAATTAGATTTATTTTCAATAGAGTTCATATTACTGTAGTCTACACCTACTATTTGCTCCAGATCATATCTATTTTAATGAATCGGACTTTTCATTGCATTTAACATAGCCATTAATTAAAAACCAATTAAATTTAATAATTTCTTATGTTAGTTTAATAACTTTTTAATAAAGTTTAAATAAAATCACAATTTACTTTCAAATATTCTTATGTTTGAACCAATTTCAATAAGATATGCACGAATAAAAGTAAGATATTCATTTATTTAATCACAAATGTCATTCAGGTATTGCAAATACAGAACCCCATTGACTTAATGTGTTTCCCATTCATACTATGAAAGCGTTTTCTGTGTGTACTGATAACAATTTAAGGGATGCTTGACCTTTAAGAGAAAATCCCAAATAAGCCGGAATAAAAAGGATGATAAAATCATAACATCGAGGACAGGTGACTCTACTTACCTAACCAGAACTAACAAGGGTGTGTAAATATGTATTTTTACAGTGGAATTTAACTCTATAGTAGCAAGGGATGCTGGACAATGCAAGATGAAAACTGGGCCACACGTCGGGTCAAAGGTTGAAAGCTTGTTATGGTCCAGTATAAAAGAACACTTGTTAACTGGTTTTTTACTGGATTTCTATACAGTTCTCATACTGTGGTGGATTTAATCGTGATGAACTGATGCTGCATAAAGATGAAATTTAGATCAAGTGTAATGTCAAAGGTTAAACATCAAACGGGGTGTTGTAGTGGACATAAAAAAATGTATTGTGAATTAACCACTCATAATATTTTTAAAATGGTATTGTTTGGATTATTGGTAATAATATTTTTAACCTTATTGTGAAAAAGGATTTATGTGAAAATAATTTATGAAAAAATTATTGTTGTTTAATATATTAATAATTTGGAAACTCTTGTGCCATTTGAAAATTTAAAGTGTGTTTGACATTAATTTTATTTGAATGTCCAACTTCATTGGTTTGTTCGGATTGTTATTTTAAATTTTAAAATAATTATTCATTCGCCGCTGTTTCAAATACAAATGGCACTTGTGATAGGTTGATTAAAAGGGATTTTTTAGTTCTATCAACTAGTCCAAAATCGATACGGGTCTATACAGGGTGATGGTCGATGGTATCTTAGACGTTTATGGAAAACGGGACAAAGGAATTTTCTGAAAATTTGGTAATATGAGTAATTGGTCCTGCTCTATCGATCTTAAATATTTTTAACAACGCAACGTTGCCGCTTATATTAAAAATAGTATAAAGTTTGATATTTTATATGAGACACCTTGTATATTATTGCATTTTTTTGTTTTGCTATTGCTTTCTGATTATTTTTGTGCACGTTTATTTACCTATCTCCAGTCATTTTCGACTTATCAATTAATTTCTTTATTTAAATTAAATTTTTATTACTACGTAACTGAGATTCGTACAAAGTTTAAATTTCGGAGGTAATTTAGGGAGGTCCTGTATAATACTTGGTTAAAATTAGTGATTTTACTGCGAGATACAAAAATGAAGAAAAATACATTTTTTAAAATGGAACACCCTATATATTATAACATAATAATATTATAAAAGACAATTAAAATTCCTTGCAAATGATATATGTTCCTATACCTAAATAGTAAAGTTTCGGACATAAAAGCAGGTTTCTGTAAAAATAATTTGATAATTTTGGGATATTTATCTTATATGGCTAAGAAATGTCACTCGCGGCTGGAGATACCCCGGGTATTTTGACTCACGAGCTTCTTGACAGTGTTGACACATAAAACATGCTTTATTATGCGGGGACTCGACGCGTAATTTGAAAAGTAGGCTTTTTCTAAATAATGTATTTAATGTAAAAAGGCAAATCATGGGTTTTTTCTAATATGTCTCCACATTTTAACGTCTGAAATATAATTGGGAAAAATAAAAATCCGCTTTGCCAACTAGAACCAACGATAATCGACCAGAACTTAGGGCTTTTAAATTTGTCTAAATTATCCCTACATATAAGTTATTAACAAAATTTTTATAATTTTTGATATGGGGAAGTTATAATTTTTTTTAAAAGAGTAATTATATATTCCCCGGGATTTTTCTAATACGTTGTTAAAATTTTGTTTACAACTTCTTCAAATAATTTAGACAAATCCAAAAGCCCTAAGTTCTAGTCGGTCATGGTTAGTTCTGATTAGTTAAAGCGGCTTTTTATTTTTCCCAATTATATTTCAGATGTGAAAATGCGGGGACGTATTAGAAAAGACCCCAAATCATTACTGTACACATTAAAATTTAATTTTTTAGGTTATAACAAAATTGTTTAATTATTAGACATGCGTGAACATTGTCAATAAGCTCGTGAGCCAAAATATCCGGGGTATCTCTAGACGTGAGTTGAAATGTCACAATGAAACCTATTATTAAGGAAATGTTGACAATTAGTGCGTTAGTAGGAATACATTTGCGCGTTTCTTTAAAATAGTGACTAAAAAAAAATTGAAATGATGAGAATAATTATTTAAATAAAGTTTTGATGGATCTATTTATTATTCATAAACAGTGTGGCAAAATTGTAGCAAAAACATGCCGAAAGTTAAAATTAACCCAATAAACCCTAATTTACAGAATAAGATAAAAAACCACATTTCTTAATCAAACTTAAGTATAAACTAACAATAGAAGCTCTTTCCATGTTTTCAATAAACCCATAATTTTATTTTCTTTATAGTATCAGCATACATACATCATCATTCTCATCATCAATTATCCCTTTGCATTCACTGCTGGATATAGGCCTCCCCCATTTCTGCCCACTGTCCTCTATTTTGAGCGCTCTGCATCCAATTTGTGATTGTTCTTTTAATATCGTCCATCCATGGCGTGGAAGGTCTTCCCCTGCTTCTCTTGTTAGCTCTTGGTCTCCACTCGAGCAGCCTTTTTGTCCATCGTCCATCTGTGATGCGGGCAACATGTTCAGCCCAGTTCCACTTGCTAAGCCACCTGGTAGATAACATCCGTGACTCCTGTTCTCGCCCGTAAGTCCTCATTTCTAAAGTAGTCACGAAGTGAACATCGAGCATCGATCTTTCTATCTTACGTTGTGCTATTCTAAGCTTCTTAGTACTTGTGACTGTCAAAGTTAAAGTTTCGGCGCCGTTCAATCAGTGCATTTTACCGGTTATAACCTACGGCGCCGAAACATACATACAAAAGAGAAACAAATCGTTTACAGCTTTTTGGTGAGTAAGAAAAGAAAGCCCTCCTGTAAGAATGAGATCATTAATAAGGCAAATGACTTTTTTTGGTCGAAATGAACAATGTTAAAGAGTTATAGGAGACGTCATTCCCTGCAGTATTCCAAAGTCTGATTTTAGACATACACAGAGTATCCAGATTACAAAAAGAGAAATTATTTTTGGCTCGAAAAAGGAACCTGAGCTTTTACGATGCCACTGTGGATATAATGTATATACTAATTAGGGTCATTCCTAATAGTAAAACCAAAAGGTTAAATGACTCTTTGTTTTGTAGAACTTGGCGGCCCAAGGGTAAAGATTTCAGAATGTTTTCGCATAAGCGAACATGATTGTGTTTTTTAAGCATTAAATTGTACGATAGGCTTGAAAAACTGAATAGTAGACTGAAGGGTACTACTCTCAGCAAAAGTTTGGATGGGATTAATCATGGAAAAAACAAGATCGATAATGTGAGAAAGAAATAGATCTGGTACCAGTGCTAAACCGTAAGGTATGGACTTTTCACAAAAATTCGTTGATTTATTGACCGCAATAAAATTGAAATTACAACCCTTAGTGGAAAACTCAACTATAAATAGGTTGCCTGACAAATATCTATTGTGTAGGCACCGCACCTTTTGAAAGGGTACAGGTCCTGATTACCTACTAATATTAATAGTTTAGGTTAGCTATTTGTGATGCTCAATAATACACAGAAAATACCTTGACAAACTTCAAACGCCTAATGAAATAAGACGAAAAATATCTGCTTTATATTTAACGCCTGCAATTTGCCTATAACCTACATAATATACCAAAAAGTGGGTACAATAATAAATAAAGAAAACTTTAATTTCGGACCTACATGCGGGTACCCAAAGTATATTGAGTTTTACGACTAACAGTAGCAGGTAAAACGAGAAATCAACGAATATTGTGTACCATACTCCAGCATTTTGTGTGTGTGTGGCAGATTATTTTGCTTATGATGATTTTTTATTTAAAGAGAGCTATTGTAAAAAACAAGTAAAAGTAACCTTTAGGTATATTTATTGAAAAAACATTTATTTAAAAAATGTTTTCAAAGATATATCAAATTATTTTTTTAATATGTATTAGCCATTACCAAAGATAATACTATCCGTAGTAGTATTATCTTTGCCATTACTATTACTATTGAGAACATTAATCATTAAATTTTGAATTTAACGACCTTCTAATTTATTGTATTTTTTAATAATGGTGTGAAGACACAACATTAGGTATTGCTATCGGTGTAAAGAGACATATGTCGTCTCCAATATAAAGGTTAACAGTTGGTGTTAACGGGTTAAACATTAATTATATTATAAAAGAATCCAATTAAGAATTTTGCCGATGAAGCGGAAATATATAGTGTGACTAATTTATTAATTTAAGGGGCTTCGTGACTAGCCGTTAAAGAAGGTATCTAATTTTAAAATTAACATGGTTGTGGTTAACCAGAATTTTAAAATATTTGGTATTCTTTTATTTTATTTAAATATTTCGGCAATTCAGGCTACACACTTTTTTAAAGGGGTTACAAGGGTTTCGAAGGAAAAAAAAATATGTTCTCTAATTTTTTTCTAATATAATAAATAAAGATTTTTTTTTAACTTTTTAATACATAGAAGATGAATATTTTGGATAAAAATTATTTGATTTTTTTTTTAATTCAGCCATTGGGACCACATTTCCTGTGACCCCTTTGAGATATCAAAATAACTTATGTTATGAAATTACATAAACGAATTATTTCTGTAAGTATCCTTTTTTTAAACACTAGTCAATTCTAACTTGAAGAAGTTTGTAAAATTTGAACAGATTAATTTATTATTTTTTAAGAAAATATGTGAACCGACTTTAAAAATAGAGTTAAAAAAGGTATTAAAGTTTGCAATTGAAGTAAGGGGGAGAATGTTTCTCAACTTACGCCAAATTGGTGGTTCCAGCTCCAAAAAACAAAGAATGTGCTGGGGTTGTAATATCCAGGAATCCTTTTGCTTTAACCAGTGACAAATCCTTGCTGCGCGCTAGGAAGACAGACTAGCAGCTGCCTCAATATACCTACGACGCACTGGTCCGACCTGACCTAATGAGAGGAACTTCCAAGGGTCTATATCCTAGACTTTTACTGTAACTGACCTAAAACTTTGAAAGAATATTCTAGACATATTATTCCATTCTTCTTGAAAAAAAAATAAAATTCAAACTTATGTAAAAATTCAAATATAATCCCTATATGATTTGAGCAGAAAAATAGTATTTAGACTAAAGTAAGGGGTTGTTTACTTATAAGAAACTTTAAGATATTGTGCTTACGTATATGTATGATTAAATTTTAGAGCGACAAAATCCAACGGAATATTTATCAGGTTCTACTGCATTTCCCAAAAGTAACTGAGGTGTATGTTTTGGTCTGGCGACATAATAGGTCCTTATTTTATTATCATTTTGTCCATACCACCCAAGATTTGGTGGTATGGACCTTGCAAACATATAGTTTTTACAAGACTGCTATGCGCCATACTGAATTTATCGCATGATAGGTTTAAAGGCTCCGTTGTTAGGCGAGGTGGCGGCACAGCACAGCTGGTAGATTATTTTTTGAAAAAGCTAAGATTTAACATTTATTCTTGAGCCGATACCGACAAACTGCAAATTATTGCAACCCAAAAGGCCATGATTTTTTACTTGTCTAATTAGTAAAATTCCGCCAACTTTATACGTTATCAAATATTGAATCTCGAATATCCGACTGACTCAGTGAAGTGCGGCGCACAGTGATCTGGCCAGGTCAAAAAGCGGTCATAAGTCATCTTGTCAATTTGACAAATTTTAACCACACATGCAATGTTACGTAAGAAGTTGATTTTTCAAGAAAAAAAAATTCAATTTATTATTGAATCTTAGGTTTTTAACAAGATTTCTGTTGGACTTTTATTATATATTTTTTTTAAATCAACTTCTTACGTAACATTGCATGTATGGTTAAAATTTGTCGAATAAATTGTGAAACCCAAACTAAGTTAATCTAACATAATATAAAATATTGATTAGAAGTTGATTTTTTTTAACACCCTGTATCTCGGAAACAAAGCATTTTCAGATATATGTTTATAGGCAAAAATGTTTGCTTTGACGACCTTTGCTACCCCTAAACATTTGTCGGATAAGTTGTGAATCACCCTGTATATATACAGGGTGACCCACCACATTCGCCTCGGTTTTTCTACGAGAAATGAAAAAAGTTGGAAAAAAACTTTTAACACAGTCATATGTTGGTCTGTGGGGAGCATATTTTAAAATTATTTTGAAATATACAGGGTGACCCAAAAATGAAGTACATATCAAAGTTATATTTTTTCTTATGGAGCACCTTATATTTTTTTCATTTTTTAGATACTATAGACCAAATAAAGGTGAGTTATTGTTATAATTGCTATACCTAAAACTAACCGTTTCTGAGAAATTTAGAGAAATTAAAAAATACCGACCATATTTAAAAAATTGTTTACACCCTGTAACATATAAGGAGCTGCTCGTAATTAAATTTACTGCTTAGCTTAAGGGTTTAAGTTAATTATTACATTAAAGTTTTACCTCAATATTATACAGAGTGGTGAAAAAAATTGCCCCAAAGTTTGGACATACATTTTATTAAATAACTTCCTAAAGTTAAATGGAACACCCTATATTTAGTGGCCTATTTTGACGCAGAACTAGATTCCCTTTAAAACTATATTAGGGTTTCCTATACCTATCTCTTCTGCTTTTTATGCAAAAGACGTTTTATATTTGACTTATGAATAATTGCTTTATCTTAAAAATGGAACACTCTGTACTGTATAGGATGACGCCTGTTAGATTACCTTTGGGCACATACTTTTAATGCAAATAAACATATTTCTTGACACTCGCCGATTACCAAAATCATTTCATCTTCCTTATTTTAACTAATTAAAATGTAACAATCATTCAAAACGATTATAATTTTAAACTACTCGTAGCTTAATCAATGATAATCGTTTGATTAGCAAGTGTCACTGTCAAATATTTTTGTTTGCAAATAATAATTAACGTCATCTTCGTCAAAGCCTACTATTATTGAAAAAATATAAATACTCATATTGAAATGTATGTTTTATTGACCCCATTATAATATTATTTTGGGATTTAATTTACCATAAGTCCAATACATTTGCTAAGAAACAAGGGCATTTTAACATATTTCGTTCCAACAATAATTAAGATAGGTGTACCTTTTACTATATTTTGATTCTTATTTTAAAGAATGCTTTAATATTTTAGAAATGGCAATAAATTGGATGCCTGCATTTTGCTTCAGATACATCCTATTTTTAAAAATTTAAACTTGTGCTTTTAGCGAATCTACGTGGCCCTTAATAAAAAGGTTTTTTAATTACAGTACAGGGTGTTCCATTTTTAAGATAAAGAAAGTATTCATAAGTCAAATATAAAAACGTCTTTTGCATAAAAAGTAAAAGAGATAGGTATAGGAAATATAGTTTTAAAGGGAATCTAGTTCTGCGTCAAAATATGCCACTAAATATAGGGTGTTCCATTTAACTTATGGAAGTTATTTAATAAAATGTATGTCCAAACTTTGAGGCAATTTTTTTCACCACTCTGTATAATATTGAGGTAAAACTTTTATGTAATAGTTAACTTAAACCCTTAAGCTAAGCAGTAAATTTAATTACGAGCAGCTCCTTATATGTTACAGGGTGTAAGCAATTTTTAAAATATGGTCTGTATTTTTTAATTTCTCTAAATTTCTCAGAAACGGTCAGTTTTAGGTATAGGAATTATAACAATAACTCACCTTTATTTGGTCTATAGTATCTAAAAAATAACAAAAATATAGGGTATTCCATAAGAAAAAATATAATTTTGATATGTACTTCATTTTTGGGTCACCCTGTATATTTCAAAATAATTTTAAAATATGCTCCCCCACAGACCAACATATGACTGTGTTAAAAGTTTTTGTTAAGCTCTTTTTATTTCTCGTAGAAAAACCGAGGCGAATGTGGTGGGCCACCCTGTATAATGAGTGTGTGTTTATTCAAATATTTTAAACACTGGAAGAAGGGATATGTGTCTATAATTAAAAATAAAATTGATCATGTCTTGGGTGCTGCTTTCAAACTCTTCGAAAAAATGCTGTTCTTATAAAAAATCCGAAAAAAGCAAGTCCAATTAAATAAAGAGATCTTTTAAAAATTTTATTGAGCAGTGCACCACCAGTTAGGTCATATATAGAAACAAAAGAAAGAATAAATATATCTTCTAATAATGTAACTACTTACAAATATTGCATTGTTTAATTCCACTAATAACTTTGTTTGTTACGTTCTTGGATCAGAGCGGAGCAAGTAGTTTTTTAGGTCACGAGATCTTGGAGCAAGTAGATCTAATCTGGAATATTGAAACAATTTCGATTTTCGTAGTAAGTATTATTTGGCTATAAAAAAAATAAAATACTACAATTTTAAGATGTTTCCTGTAAAAATTAATGATTTTTCTCTTAATTGATATGAATATTGGCGGTGTAGTTGCCCTTTATTATTTGGAATATTTAATTGTCACGTCTTCCTTTCCTATCTACACTACTGCTAAAATATTTTTAACAATTCTATTTGTTGATCTATTTTTTTTATACAGAAAAGTAATATAGGTAAGGTCAATAAAATTAATTATTTTATATACAAGAGTATAAAATATGGAATTACGAAGATGATTTACAGTATTTCAAAATATGTTTATTTTTACAATATCAACGATTCGTGGTTTTGACGTAACAAAGTGCCGTCATAAATCATAGAATAACAAAGGGCCTCGCGATCCTACTAGCGATTTCCCGTCTGATTGACAAAATTTTTTACCAGCGAATAAGGGGGTTGTAAGCGCTCGTTTCATTCCTATTTTTACGGATTTGGCCGTGGAATATATCGACTTAAATTAGGTAGTTGGCTGCGACAGTGACATATAAACTCGGTCTGGCGACAAAAACCAGATCCCGTTCCCTGGAGCCGTCGGAGTCCTGGCTTATTTAAATCACGGGGGCCTTGGAAACGGCTGATAGCTCCTGACACCACAATGAGATGCTGGCCGGCCCTCTACGTAAATATGCACAAATATGACAGGGGACGCGGCAAGATGGCAAAAGGACTGAATTTACCGTAATACAAATGCTGATGTTGCAACTGAGACCGCACATTTTGTCCAAATTAAGATTTGTTTTGAGATTTATTCATAAAATTATTTTTTTAAAGATTTTTATTAAAAATAAAGCGCTTTTCATTTTTATCGCATTATGTTTGATCTGAAATTAAACAAATTGTTAAAATAATATGACTATGGTTTTATTATTATTTTAAAGCATATTTGATAACATTATGTTTCAAAAATAGTTTCAGCTAAATGACCGCCGCACAGTGATCTGTATAAAGGATGAAGCTCACGATTTTAATGGGCGATGGTAAAGCTAAAACAAGACAAAAAATTCAAAGAGGTTATTGTTTTAGAGATATGGCTTTTCAATGTCAAAATCTGGCAACACCGCGTCCGCTTCATCACATCGAGACGAAAGTGGAACATGTTTTGCCAGGTTTTACATATTTAAACTTTTTTTAAAAAAGATGTTTATTTACATAAAGGTGTTCTTCTTACAAAATTAAACTGAATATCTATTTTAAGAACACAAATTTTTATGTTTTAAAACAGAACTTTTTATTTTGCTTGAAGAATAAGATTTCTCGGTTGCACACATCCCGTTTTCAAATCTCTTTAGTACGCCTGCATTATGGTTTATCTTAAATGAATATAACCGTCGAGGAAATCTTTCACTATTAATTTGGGCTTCTAGATTAGCATTTTGGTTTGCCTCGCCGTAAATTAATAACATATCGGCATATTTTCCTGTTGAGTTAAATTAATATGACTGATTGTAAAATTTAAAACCAATAGCAAGATTATTTTTAAAGGCTTAACACCCAGGGCCGTATCTAGGTATGGCCGCGCCCTTGGCGGAGCTTAACATTTGCGCCCCCCCCACATACACACACCGGGGAATTTGGCGAGTGAAATACTCCCGACGAAAACGAAGATTTCGGGGGGTTTTTCTCACAAAGTTTTTTGTTAACCGAGAATTTCGTTTTTTTTTAAATACCAATTTTGTAGTGAAATTTGTGCCAAATTCTTTATTTTTTATATAAAAACATAGTCTACTATTTGAAAGAGGCATAATTTACATAAAACAACTGTTTGTATTTGACTAAGAGAAGTGAAATGTGATACAACTTAGAATAAATTTCCTCACCAATAAAATCGTAGTTACAAAAATACTGCGCATAGCGGGTCTACTAAAATGTAACATTTATACTTTACTAAATTAAATAATATGCAACAAAAAAAGAACTAGTGCTGCCCCCAATTTATAAAATACCAATTTATTCGCAGCTTAAACACAAAAAAATTCAAGAGCTACATTCTTACTGTAGGTATCAGGATAAATTGATAATAATTCATACATTTTTTCATATATTAAAAATAATTAAATTAGGTATCTAGGATTAATTATTATAATATGACTACGGTACTGACAACTGATTAAAAAAAAAACATTTTTCATAGCCGATTTTACGCCCCCTAGGTAGCTGCGCCCTTGGCGGGCGCCCATTTCGCCACCGCCTAAATACGGCCCTGTTAACACCTAACACAATATGAGTTTTTTTTTAAAGAATAACCAATTTAGAGTAATAAAAGAATAAAAACATATTAAGTGCTTTTTTATTACTAAATTAAGTGTATTCAAATTAAAAATGTATAAAATTACGAAAAAAAAATCATAATATAACGGTGACTACCATGCTTATCAAGCAAAAAAATATAAAAAGGACCTTTTTATATTACATAAACGAGAAAGGAGACACAAATTTCAGTATTTTTTGGCAAAAAATGTTTTTAGGTTATGTTTAAAGCAATAATATCAAATTTTTAGCAATACATTCTAAAACTACAATGCCTGCGATGAAAAATGAGCGACGTCTGAAGTTTTGTTTCAAAAATCCCCCAAAATTTCCACTGTGCGTCCGAGAAGCAAAACAAAAAAAAATGACTTTTAGCCTTAAGTAGTCCGTTCGTAAATGTCCCTTTTATTGTCACTTTAGAGTACATATAATCTAACAATAAACAAAGTAAGTATTTCAAGCTACTTAGCGAAACTTTTGTCTTGAACTGAAAGTTAAGGTCCCAAATCTGTACTACAACCAAGCAAGCCAGCATTAAATTGTTTGTGTCGCTAAGGTCCACCCTACTTAATCAACTGGCTGTGTCCAAAACTTCAACAAGAAACTTTCTTAATCTCATTTGGGCTTAAGAGGAATCAATAACTTGTAATTTAGTCGATTCAGTCAATTTCCTTAACCTGATCGGTAATAAATTTCGGCTCCTGTTTACTTGAACTAGCAAAGATGCATTTAATAAGGGTCGACCAGTGGTTGTAGCTATAAACAGGGGCGGGTGTCAATATATTTAAAAAAAAAATATGGATTCGAAAATTCTGTGAATTGGGGCGTTTCCGATATGCCATGCGCCAAACATGTCAATTTAAAGTTGATTAAGTAAGAATAACTTTTCCTTTTTTACTTGGCATATAAGATTTTATAATGCAAACATCGAAAAATATATTTTCTAGTACCCCTCAATAAGGGTAGAAAACAGCAATTTACCTCCCTAGGGAGGAAAAATGTTTCCCTTTCTGTTTCAGCCGAGCATGCCAATTAATTTATGTCTTGTCAAAGTCTTAAGTGATTTCAAATCTTAGGTAATACTTTGAAAAGTTTTTAATATAGGGGTTTACCAAACAATCAAATCACAATTTAATCATAGAACACAAAATTTAAAGATAATTTTTAAAAATTTAAATAAAAAGTAGTAGAAAAATTTTATACATTCCTCTACAGTAAACTGCGTTTCCTCCTTTTTCTTCTTCCTTTTCTTCCCTGGGAGCCTTTTAGATATACTACCGGAGGCAACACAGCCTCTTGGGCTTTTGTGCCTAATCTCCCATTATCTTTTATACCAATCCTCCCATTAGGCTTGTTCGTTTTACAACTCTGTATAACTCCGAGGCTGGTTGGTCGATTTCATTCCTGTGGGCTCATTTTTGGTTGCCCAAACAATCGTCGCACATTCTGCAACTTAGGTCCCCGTTGTATGAGCCGATCTTGTGTAGGTGTCCTCTTAGTTTATCATGCCCTCTTACCAGCCCAACTGTTATACGAAGTCTTTTCCCACTTTGTCTAAGTAGTTCTTCTTTCGTTCTTTTGGATGGGCCCCTTATGAAGCCTTTTCCATGTCTTATTCTACTAAGGCGTCCCCAGTATTCCTCGTGTTTGTTTTAGTTCCATTTCCTGGTTTGCTCTCGTGCTGTGGTTTTGGTCACTTTAAGGGCAGGTTATGGTCCAAAGTATGATGTAGATGATCCCTGTTTCGCTAGCTAATCTGCTTTTTCGTTGCCTTCTATTCCCGAATGTCGTGGTACCCACATGAGAGTTACCCCCCACTAAGCAAAGAACATCTTGAGCACGTTTTGTAACATTATTTAAAAGTAACTGTGATAACGTTTACTTTTAAACCTTATTTTGTCATGTCTGTTTCGTTAAAAGTTAACATATCGACCATCGTTTGGTTAAATGTACCCCGCACAGAGATTATTACATTTTTTAACAACGACGCCAAGTTTATAAGAAAGATTAGGCGTGTTGTTAAATTCATCAGATGGTTTGGCGCTGAAATTTATCGTGACGTCACACTAGATTACCGCCAGTTTTATCCTTGTCCATATACTACTAAAACAATGGCCATCTTTCTTTAGCGCCTTTCCATCAATTAATTTAAAAACGGCTTGATGAAACAGCGATTAGTGCGCACGATTCATCGATGAATTTAACAACACGCCTATTTATTAGCTTTAGTATTAGTACATACCCTTACTTTATTTTAAAAACAATTGTGTTTTATGTTGAAAATTTAGTTTTTTCTTGTTATATTAAAAGGAAATATGGATCGGAAAGTAAGTATATTACACCATTTTGTACTACACTTTAGTTTTTATGTATGTAGGTATATAGATAAACTGATCAAAATTCCCAATTTTGAAGGTCAGGTTTTTAAGCCATAAGTCTAGAAAATCCAGCATTAGTCGTTTATTAGGATAAAGTTACCATTTGTCCCAAATATTGGGTTAATAAGCCCGGATTTAGTTTCGGGAGGTATCTTCCATTCCC
>JAHBCN010000033.1:376153-415972 GCA_019359885.1 Listronotus oregonensis | reverse complement strand
TATATATATATATATATATATATTAAAAATTTTAGATTCTCCATGTGAACGCAATTGTGCTAGCAAACCTATGTGTATCATATATAATGACTTCACAAAATGAAGAAGCTGAAGAACTTATGAGAAAAATAGAGAGGAAGAAGACCAAATGTCTTTTGAAGATCCAGATAAGAAATATTTTCACCATTGCATAATAAATCTCGTTATAGGGTAGGTTAAACAAGAATAAATCAGAACCTCAAAAATAGCCTTTAGTACTTTTCAACTAGAATTATACATAGTGAAGCTATAAAATGTAAATCTGCATTTATTATTGTTATAAACTGCTTTTCATTACTTTAAACCTAAATCTAAAATTTTATTTTTAACTTACAGTTTTATTTTTTAATAGAAAGTTATAAAAAACAATTGGCTACATTAATACCTTTCAAAAGGAAAACCTATCAGATATTTTACTTTTGAGAATCACTTGATGTAAATTTATTTTAACTATTGGTTTTAGAACTCTGTACTGCTCAAAGGGAAACTATGAATTTGGAATATCCCGAGTTATGAAATCCCTGGAACCATACAATAAAAAATTAGGTACTGACACTTGGTTTTATACGAAGCGATGTTTTCTTAGTTTAATAGAAAACCTAGCAAAACATATGATTGTATTAAGGGATTCTGTTATTCAAGAGTGTATCCAGTTTTTGGAGAGTTGTGAATGTAAGTATTGCATTCAAATACTACTTATTTTAAAAATATAAGCAATATTTTAAAAAATGTATTTTGAATGTCAATTAGGATGATGCTTTATTAGGTATAGGTACCTAAGACGCGGTGGTATAGTGATCATGCTTACAGACAAAGACATAGTTGATGATGATGTCAGGTGCCATCTGGCGTTTCGACTAGAAAGTTTGATATTCGATTTGTGATGCTTACAGTCACTTGAAAATTGTGTCCCAACAAAAAAATAGAATTAACTCCTAAACATATTCCTGCAATGATATATTGCGACTTTTGATGTGGATAACCAAGACAGAAGTGCACGTTTGGCGATGAAGCTCTATCCTGTACCTCTGTAAAAAGATAGTATAACGAATTTAATCGTGATCGCCATTTGCTCACCGACGAAAGAAGTAAAGGTCATTTAAAATCAGTTGTGTCAGAAAACATTGATGCTGTGTAAAAACTAATCAATGCAAGATCGTCATGTGACATACTGTAAGATTAAGGCAATCTAGGTATTAGTTTCATTTCGGAGATATAAAATTACTGACGATCATTTAGCCGTGAAAGAGATTTATTCTCGTATCCCACATAATCTGACAAAATCTGATACAAATGGTGGTGCTTCAAAGAACGTACCATTGTAATAGGTAACGAATCAAGGATCTATGCGTTTGAGCCGAAAATTAAACAGCAGTCCACTTGGGTGTCTCATGATAAACAGAATTCAAGAATAGTTGTTCACGTTTGAAGCACTTTGAAACAAATGATCGCCCCTTTTTGAGGAAATACTGGCCATGTGGCTACAATAAGTTTAGAGGAACGAAAAGCGTCACTTGTGAATGGTACAAAACCATTTGTTTGACCGACCGAAGTCGTCGGTGAAATAAGAACAACAAGCACCGCCAGATCATTCTGCGAGACAAGGTTCCCAAACGTCAAGAATAAATTGCGTAGACAACGATTTTTGTCGCCAGAAGCCGTTAATTTATTCAAGCACCATGTTCAGGAGGTGTTTCAAACGAAATGAAAAAAATATAAATGCCAAATACCAATGATCGATATACCTAAAAATTTTTGACGATACGTTTCAAGGCGCGTAGGTAAGCTAATCTGCAAAGTGCCGTCGTACGTAACGTAACAAATTAGGTCTACTATAAAAGTAAATAGCAGCTTTATAACAATTCCCGGTAACATTTATTTGACATAGAAGTGAAGTTATTTTTTTTATCATTTAAGTTATTGCCTTATTTTATTTATCTAATTTCTAAGTTGGTTTGTCTATTTATATTATGTAAAACAACAAGGTGCTGTCTAAAAACTTTTGACGGAAATAATTTTTTATTATTAGGTATACCGGCTAATTCTCAGGTTGATACTTTTTTAAACCACTTATCAGTTGACATTTAAATAATAATCATTCTTTAATGACAAAACCGGTAACATTAATTTAATTTCTAAGTTGGTATGTCTATTTAAACTATGTGAAACAATAAGGATCTGTCTGAGCACCAAACATTCTTAAATGACAATCCGTTTCTATAAGTAGTAAAGTTATACCGGCAGCAAAAGATGTTAGATCAAAACTGATATTATCTAATTTTAAATTAATTTCGCTTATAAGAATAATAAATAAAATAGGGCTTGGAATAGTATCTAGTGGAATTACCAGTATTTCTATTAAAATTTCCATTTACAACAAATCCACTAATTCTTAGGTACTACCCTTTAGGTTCTCTCTCTTAGTCATTTCAGCGTATTTCCTTACATGCCATACAAATCTATTTCTTTTTAAAGTCTCTATTCCAGTAATCATATACCTTTAAACATCCCAGAGTATACTTATCGCCCATTGTGCCTTCCAAAGTCTTAAGATCCCAAATAGCAATTATACCCGACAGTAAGAATTCATCATTCCATAGGTATGTTACGTGCAAACTTCTATAGGGTAATCTTCTTGATAAAACGTGTTTTGCTTGAATTCAATAGCATCCGATCATGCCCGTGCTGGGTACCTCTAAAGGGCGCAGGCCGGAGAGTGGTGAGGACGCCCATAACATCGCAAAATCGGCTATGGCCGGACGAAAGAATGTAAACATAAGTAGGAGTCCAATGGCGCATGTAGTGTGCTGATTCTTCGAAAATCTTGTTCTGTAAAAGCGACCGTTTTCGGCATAACGGGTATTTATTAATAAATAACAGGGCCCCACAGAGAAAAGGTCAAAATCCGTGGGTCAGACCATGATAATCCACGTATTTTTTGACCCTAAATCTAAATCCGGCCTCAGAAAAAATTGGCTCAGAAGGCCAAAAACTACCACTAGAATGGGTAGAAAATGGATTTCTGGATGCCAGACGCTAGACCCAAATTAGTGGTCGAAAAATTTCACCCCTACTGAAATTCACTCCCTAGGACCAAAACTACCCCTAGGGAGGGATGGAAAATCGAGTTTTGCACGCCGAAATCGCAACTTGGTTTTCTCATGTATTTGTCAACGGTGGGCCTGAATTTGTGATCGAAAACTTTATAACTTACTGTATTGCACCCTTAAGGGCCAAAAGTACCTATGGGGGTAGAAAATCGAGGTTTGGACGCCGGAATCGCAACGGTGGTATTCTCATGTACTTGTCAACGCAAGGGGTAGAAAATCGAGTTCTTACTCTTACTATACTCTTTTTCTGTGGTATGTATCTCTGCACTTTATTTTTAAATGATCCGGCTTCCAGAACTTGATTTTCCACGAATACCTACGGACAGTTTTGGACCTAGAGGGTAAATTCTAGTAGGGTAAGAACTGTTCGATTACAAATTTAAGTCCAGAGTTAACAAGTACATGAGAATACCACCTTTGCGATTCCGGCGTCTTCAATATGCCAACCGTCTCTAGGGTAAAAAGTTTTAGATCACAAATTCGGATCCAGAGTTGACAGGTACATGAGAAAATTACCGTTGCGATTTCGGCGTCCAAATCTTAATTTTCCATCTCTCTCTCTGGTTTCTGGGGGTGGTTTTGGCCCTTAAGGATGCTTTACAGTAGGGTAAAAAGTTTTAGATTACAAATTCAGGTCCAGCGTTGACATGTATATGAGAATACCATCGTTGCGATTTCGGCGGCCACAACTTGTTTTTCTACTCCTTCCTATGGGTAGTTTTGGTCCTAGATGATAAATTTTAGTAGGGTAAAAACCTTTTTATGACAAGTTTGGGTCCAGCGTTGACAAATACATGAGAATACCACCGTTGCGATTCCAGCGTGCAAAACTCGATTTTCCACCCCTCCCTAGGGTGATCTGAGAGGATAAATTTTAGTAGAGGAAAAACTTTTTGACCACTAATTCGGGTCTAGCGTTAAAAAGTACATTGGAATACCATGGTTGATCATCTGGCATCTAAAAATCTTCCACCCCTTCTAGGGGTAGTTTTCGGCCTCTAGGGTCAATCTTAGACATGTAGGGCCTTTTCTGAGGCCGGATTCGAATTCAGCGTCGAAAAATTCATAGGAATATCATGGTTCGACCCACGGATCTCAACCTTTTTTTTGTGGGGCTGTGAATTGACCCATATTTTACCGAAAAATGTGTCAGCTTTGGAAAAAAAATTATGGAATAGAAAGTCTTTGGGATCTTCACCTTAATAAATACAAAAGACCATGACTGTCGAATTTTGGAAAAAAGTTATACATTTTTTTGCATAAGTCTCAAAATTTTTCTATTTTGCCATTTTTTTAGAGATCCGAAAATGTGTTCATAAATTTTAAAATAGATTATTATCCGTATTTCTTGAATGATTCCAAACAATTTTTATTAAATCAAATGAGTAAAAGTCCCTTTTGCGTAAAAAAATCGGAAGATATGGCCATTTGTGGGAATAACAAAAATATTGTACCTCATTTTCAGGCAGTTTTTTTATCAAGAGGAAGATTTTGAGCTAAAAATCTATCTTATCTTTAATCTTGATCATTTTTACGTCAAAAATTCGTTTTTTTTTCATAGAGAGAAATCGATAGGTAAATTCAAGACGAGAATTTAAAAAAATGCGCTTAAATGGTTGAACTATATGAGCTGTAGAGTAATTTGGGTGGCACAGTGACGCTTCGTCCCACTGTGCGACGGATGATGGACTGATTTTGAATCCGACTGTCGCGATACAACGTCCTTAATTACAAAATGTCTTATAATAACAACATTTTTTTCGTTATTAAAGTGAACTAAAAACTCTTTATTGAAAAGGGGGTAAAAAGACCTGCTCCTTTGTAAAACATATATAAAACTTCTATGAAGAAAAAAACAAGAACTTTCTAAAATCTCTATTATCAATAGAAAAAATAGAGCCCAGTATTGAGCCCTGGGTCCTGAGACAAACTATTAGAAATGTCTGAAGGCGTTAAGTTTACTAATGTATGATTCCCTTTGTTGTTTACGAACGGCAGTTCTTCAAAACTAATCCTCTTGTCAACAAAGTCTGAGTTTATGTTATTTAAAACATCTCTTTCTGCACTCATTAAAAGAAATTATTCAAAATTATCATTTGACATGGTATTTCTCAGCCTTGTTTTAACCAATTTTAGTTTAGAAAACACCCTTTTACAAGATACTTGAGTAAGAGGAATTGTAAGTAAATATTTGTATACTTTATAAGGTTCTGTGAACTGAAGGGTGTACATATTATAATCCAAACAATTCATTAAAATAAAATAGAATGCTAACAATTAATTAAGTTACTCTAATCCCCAATTCATTGTTTACATGGCTGTTAAATTAGAAAACTGTTATAAGAAATAAACAACCACAAAAATTATTAATTTTTTTACTGGCGTGAGGGCGCCGTATGACCTTGAAGGCGAGGGCGCAGGGGGATTTGTCCCCCTGGGCCAGCACGGGCCTGCATCTAATATATATTTGGTGTGGGTCCCATTTTAAGATAAACAATTTTGAAAATCCCAGAGCCGCCACCGTATTTGAGGCTAAAAAGCTTACATTCCGCTAATGGAAGATTAATTATTTAATTTACAGACGTGAAGGACACATCCTTTAAAATAAATTATAAATTTTCAAATTTTCTAAAATGATATAAATATTTACTTTTGTTTTGTTATATTTCAATACCTATAAGAACTTATATTGTAGTGCATGGAAAGACAGTTAGAACAGTGGCATATTCTACCCTATCAGAAGAAAACGATGTCCCTAATGGAAAAGAAACTGTAAGTTACGAAGCCAGGAAGTTAAAGTACTTGCTTCTGAAATTACAGAATTATTAAAATAACATAAGTTGTTATAAACTGTTGTTTTAAATTAATGTTTTATATGATAATAATAAAATAACTTAAGTTTTTGACTGGATTTTTATATTACACCTACAATAAATACACATGTTTAACATCAAAAGCTTTTTCAACGCAATATTATTGTCATTTTTATTGTATTAAATGCAGTGATTACCATTTCAAATTCCTGTTCCCTTTATAATGGAATGTTCATACAAACTTAATCTAGAGATGAAACAGGTAAGCTCTTAAATTCTATGCACTTAATTCACTTGTTTGGCATGTTGTACAATATTACAAATAATGGGTTTTGAGACTGGAATAAATATAGCTTCCATCATGCCACTAAAAATTAAATATTATAATATAGCAAAGTAAAATTTATGTAATATGTATTTAAAGATTATTCTACATACAACACAAACTTACCAATTATTATTATTCTAATGGTAAATATTAATTAATCGAGTCAATTAGGTATACATTTTATTCCTCTTTCTTAGGTACATACTCCAATACAATGGCGGATTTAGAGGAGACCGGAATTGCTGTGGCTCCTTTCTTACCACTAAAAAAAGTGATGTGTTAATATTTCATGCATTAGAGGTTATTAAACACGAAAACTTTAAAAGGGCAAGTTAACATACATATTTGTACCGGACTACTGTTGTAAATTAATTTGAAAAAACGGGTATTTCTTCGATTTTTAGCTACTTCTAAAAATTTTGTAAAGAACCTATAGCGATTAACTGTTTATTCTTTAAAGTAACTGTTTATTATTTAAAGGTTAAACGAAAAAACATTTTTTTTGTCAATAAAACAAAATATTCGCAATAATTTTTTTACATTTGTTTTTTTAGATAGCTTCTTAATAAAGGAAAATTTACGTCTTAAAAAATAATTTATAACTATTTCATGGATAAATCTGTAACAAATTAAAACTTATTAAAAATACATCTAGACCTTTTTTGAAAACCTATTACATCTGTTACTGAACTAAATGTTTTTATTTTTTCTTTATGGCAAAAAAACCATGCTTTTTTAAAATTTAGTACTAACAAAACAATCCTTCATAGCGAGGGAAGATTTAGGTTTTATTTTCTCTGACATTAATTAATGTGTTGTTTTTTTGCTTTTAAAACCTATAGCGCAAAACATCTTTTAATGGATTTATACATATATCCATAACTTTTAAATATTTTATTCATTGCCAATATACTGTTTTTTTGTACTGTATTAGACATGCAGTTAGTTTCCAGTGAAACATTTTTTAAAATAATATTTTAAAATTAATATCATAGTTTGATAGAGGAGTTCAAATTAAACAATAAAAATACAAGAAAACTATACAGGGTAATTCAAATTTGACCCTTATTATTAGGTTCCGAAAACTATAGGCAGAGCTGTCAAAGTACTCTTAAATAGTACTTCAAGTACAAGTGCCAAGTTTTTGATTTTTTTTAAATTACTTCAAGTACAAGTACCAAATATTCATTAAAATGTACTTGCATTTTCAAGTAAATTGAAAAAGTACTTGAAGTATATAAAAGTACTTGAAGTTATTAAAAGTACTTCAAGTAAAACAAATTATACTTGAGTAGTATTTTTGTAAGGAAGTTAAAGGGTTTATTCCTCAAAACGGAGTTTTGCAACAACTCCTAAAAGCTTTAAGGACTGAACCCTACGTCATTGGAAAGTAGGCCAGTCGGTAAAAACTATAGTTAGGAAAACAAGTAGGGTTGCTAAGTGTCCAGTTTTAAGTCGGGATCTTATCCATCCGATGTCCGAAATAATGTAAAATTTCGTATGTAAATTTATAGCAACAGGCCTACAATGCCGTACTCGGTTGAGCGCTTGGGCCTTAAACTATTATAGGAAATATTGGTTTTTCCCAAAATGGGTTTTTTCCCTGTGGTTGCCAACGAGTTGGCGTTGGCACCCGTTGGCATCCAATACATCTGTCAGAAGCGAGTGTTTTCATATGGGTGCCTACAGCAGGTTGGCACCCAGACCTATTCTTGGGATACCTTCTCTTATTAGGTATCTTTCTTTTTTATTTTTACCAGACCAGAGCACTTATAATTTTCACGTCGACACAAGACCGATTTAAAGAACAAAAAGTCTAATTCTCAGTAGTTACACTTGTCTTGCTGTTGGATCCAATTTAAATGAGCGCTGTAACGCAATACGATAGAAACAGCAGCGGTTGCGCGTATTTCTTGTTTTAACTTGTTTGTACGATTATCTAAGGCGTGTAAATTCGAGTACTTGGTTGATTTTTTACTTCAAGTACTTTTTATTTACTTGAAGTACTTTCTTTACTTAAAGTACTTTTTTTTACTTGAAGTACTTTTTGTTACTTCAAGTACATCTTAATACTTCAAGTACTTAAATAAATACTTCAAATAACTTACTTGGTCAAATCAAGTAAAAATCCAAGTATTTTCATAAAAACTAATCAAGTACAAGTATCTCCTAATAAAAAGAACTTGAAGTAAAATACTTGAAGTACAAAAAAGTACTTCAAGTAAAATTTTACTTGAAGTACTTCAAGTTTTGACAGCCCTGACTATAGAAATTATAAAGAAGGTTAAATTCAGGCAAAACTGCGCAATTATAGAATCAACAATATTGCTGTTTAGCAAGTTTTAAAATGTCTAGTATTTTCGGAGATATACGAGAAAAACCAACATTTTGGAAAACGATTTTTATATTTTCCTGGCTCCGTTTCAATACCTATTTTAAAATGGATGCACATTTACATCGCCACTTTTTCCGCGCTATTTGATGCTGCTTTTAGATTTCACATCCGAAATTTCGTCACCCGCACACCAGCATTAACTTTATTGTTTCTTATGGGCCCCATTGCATCTTTACGTAGATAAATAGTACTTCTTATTTTGATTTCAACAATGTAAAAGTATATACTTTACAAGATAATAAATCTAAATATTCTTTAAAAAAATATCTTCTTAAATGGTCTTGATTCCGACGATTTTTTTTTGTAAAAAGAAATGTAAGTAAAGATTTTTAGTACAAAATAAAAACATTTAACAAAATTTAAAATGAATATGGCGCTTTTTACTGGTCATGAATAAAGTTGCTTGTCAAAGAGATTAGTCTATAGCTAAATAAAACTTTGTTTTATAAACATACTAAAATATATTAGTATTTTTTAAGTAAAAAATAACAATAAAAAAGTAAAAATCCTAACCAGATAATTTAAAGAATAATGTATACAAAAAATATTACAGCGAGTATTCAAAATGATGACTTTCCTTTTGGATACATAGACGCATGCGCCTAATTGAATTATTAACAGCCCTAGAAATATCTATTCTTCCAAGTGTCTAAATTGTGCCATAATATATTTTAAAGATGTTTTAAAGTAGCATATTTTTACTGCTCATAAACTATGTTTTTCAGTGTCTTAACAAAAACTAATTCAAAATAATTGTAGTGGAGGACCTTGACGGCCACTTAATAGGTACCGCATTACCTATCTACCAATCCAAAAATATATTATTTAAATATTTATAGATTGCTCTAGTATCAAAGTACAAGTAATAACAAGTAATGTAACTCTCCCGGTTGCTACCTGATTCTCTCAATGACCTCGAATCGATCGGTACTCTGATATGTACGCCGAATTCGTCAATGCAGTAGAAACCGTCCAAGCCATAGATAAAAAACAATAAATAAGAAAGTCGAAGCGATAGGTGTTCATAGTCTATTCACGTATCGGCAAATACATAGGTAATTAAAACATAAATTCTGTCACTTCATTAAAATAATTTCTCCAACTATTTTATAATTATTCAAACTTTTAAGTATCAAATTTAGCGTACGTCTATGGTCGAGGCTAGAAATTCTCGCTTCAAGGTCCCTGGGTCGATCGCGTTAAAACGGCGAAATTTGACGGGAGTTATATTACTTGATATTACTTATAGTTTGCTAGTATTGTGTGCAGGGGCTTTGCCATGTTGAAATCAAAATCCGTTAGAATTTGCAAGGGGTAAATTATCGAGATTCTTTTAAATCGGTTATTAAAAAGTGATCGCATTATGCGTTTGTTGTCTTTCCGTAATACGTTTGTGCCGTTTTTGTACAGTTCCTGTCAAATTTGTAGTACAGTTTTAATACATATCTCCTTTTTCTCTAAAACACCTGTGCAGGCAAATCTTTTTTGACAAGTACGGACATTAAATTTTTACAAAAACAAAAAACATTCGCCGAAATCGAGGCCAACTAAGATATTTTTTTTTAAATAAATGAGGTTTTAAGCATTTAAACTATAACATGCTATACATTGTTGAAATCGGATTAAAAAGTACTATTATTGGTCTCATAAATGCGCGCTTTTTTCCCAATTAAACCATCTTTGTATATCCTACAGGTTCCGAGATCCTTATGGTGAGGGCCGAATTTGAATATAGTGATAAATTCTTGTATCTAAGTAACTAAATTATTTTGTTGTAAAACGTAAAAAATAAGATTTGCATTTTTGTAGGTATGTCAAATTCACATTTATTGATATTTTTAAAAAATGTATGATAACCGGCCCTATTATTATCGATTTCTTGCCAAATATAATATTCAATAAATAAATATCCTGCACATAGCTTACCCAATATCTTTAAAGGATGTTTCATTATAGTTACTGCTGTAATGACGAATTGTCACCTCTTGCAAGCTGGCCAAAGATGAAATTTCGCCACTTAAATTAACTGTTGCTGTCTCTTCTGTCGGATTTACTGCGACTAATATACCTGGGCTACCTGGAGTGACCCTAATAAAGATGTTTATTATGAAAAAACCTTAATATTATAATATATTAACAAATAATCTTATGGCTATTACACATTTTGTTATATTGTAATATTATATTAAGATTTTTATGCAGTTCCGCCTTCGCGATATTAGTTCCTGAGTTACATTTACTTTTCTACTTTGATTAAAATCGATGCTAAATTAGTTAATTACTGATATAATCACTTTTTAAATGGAAACAATGAAGAATTTATGATTTTTAATGTAGATATATGATAGTATCACACATTACACGGTGTTTTTTAATGGAAACAATGAAGCTTCTTAAAAATGCAAAATTTTTATTACAATAATCGTATTCAAATTGAAGATCGGACATTTGTAACCAGCGTCTGACGGCTTACGGTATGATAAAAAATCACTTTCCTAGCTTAATTTTAAATAAACTATTTTAATTAAATCCTGTTTTAAAAGTAATTTTTAATTATAACTTTCATTCAAACCGGTGACAATATTAAACACTAAGATTAAAAAGCACAATACTTTTAATACAAAAAAATATTCATTAAATCTGGTAATTTAACCCCAGCACTTTTTAAAATATTGGTATATAAGCCCAATATTGCAAAAAGAGCTTCTTTTTAGATTCTATACATAATCTTCTACAGGAGTCCTTAATGTAATTGTATAAAAATTTCCTATAGGTTTGTTTTATTTTTTTTTTTTCATTCTGAAGTTTCCAAATTTTAATTTTTATTGTCATATTTAAATAAAACCTTAATAAATACTATAGGGCAAAAATTAACACTTATCATACTATATTTAAATACTTTACCTCTCTCTATTCAGGCAGAAGCAAAAAAAAAATATGTATTTAAGTTATAACATATTGGTAACATAGTAGTATGCAGGTATCACCTTTGAATATGTAGGTGGACAAAACCACAAAATTTGTGAATAAAACTACCTCTTATTTTCTTTTAATTTAATTATCTATATTATACCAGGTCAACATTCAGAATGCCCTTAAAGTTATACCAGTGTGTTAAACCTTTGAGAGGGTATTCTAGTCCAAAAAGTTAAAAAATAACATTTGTTTTTATATTTCGATAGTTTAGATATTCAAGAACATCTCCTTAAAAGGATTTTTCGCAATTCAAATTATTTTAAAAGTTATAGCTAAAGTTGTTGTTCGGCGCAATGAAGCTAGAATCGAAAGTTCTGAGTTTCGAGCTTTAAGTTCTCTAAAAGAAGGAAAAATTGCTCATCTTTAATTCGTTAAATATTTAATTTAAGGTAGAAGAAGGCCCGATATATGCAGCCAAAATCGCTAATTAAAAAAATGTTAGTAATATGTACTGTTCTAACTGTTAGACTACCTGAAACTTTTAACACGTTTTTCTCGAAACTACTTTTTTCAAGCTGGCGTGCATGATATCTCAAGTTCTACTAAACCGATTTATTTGAAATTTTGTGAGAAGCTACTCTATACATTCCTCTATATTACCAAGCAGATTCAAGTCAAAATTTAGATTTTTACTATTTTTAATAAATTAGAAAACGCTAAAAAAAATTGATTTTTTTTTAAATGGTCGCTATTTGTGAAAATTTTTTTTTGTACTTCTTCGAGCTTAAGGAGATAGCGACATCTTTACTGATCGATGAAAATCCGTTCGATTTTTTTGTTTCAGATGACCAGAAGGGTTAGAATCCTTCATGCCAGGACTTTTTTTTTTGGACCCCCCATTTTACCAGCCGACAACTTTTTAGGTTTTTATACAAATAAACAAGCAATAAAAATAGAAAGTAAAAATATTATTTGTTTTTTTTTTTATCGAGTTCAAAAAAAACGCTTAAAATTCATGCCTTTACCCTAGAATACCTCACTTAAATTACTATGTTAAGAGTCCAGTAAGATTTACAAACTTGCGTTATCACTATTACATATTCAAAAGTTTAGAAAAAAATCCAATCACTTACCTTATAAATGCCAAAACAGTATTGTTTTGTAATTTATGAATTTCACAAATACCCCTCATAACTGATGGACCCTCTCTTAGCTTAAGAAGAATGGGACTAACTTTTTCACTTGTGTTTACTAGTGGTGCTCCAGGCAGAAGATATGTGATGATTTGGAGTACATCTGATGGAAGTGCCTTCGTTTTTGCCTACAAATTTTAAAGATAATAAATGAAATATATCGTAAATAGGATATTCTAAAGAATATATAAACTAAACCTTCAATTGTGTAAGCACAAAGCAAATTTTACTTGGAACTCTCTAATTCTTGTGACTAATTTTGTAACCTAATATTTAAATAAATGTTACTCTAAAACTTTAAACCCAAATTTTTCAATATTATATTAGAACAATCTAACCTTTTCACTATTCTCAACTTTATAAAAAAAAATCCGATTGTTTCAAATTCCCTTTAAAAAATATATGCAGGATATAAATGACAATTATAGATAAATGGCAAATTATGACTTTATATCGCCCGGATCTGTATAAAGCTTCTCAAACACATTTATTTTATATATTTGTCAGTTTTTTTGGTTACTAATAATCTTATTTATCGCTAGTTACACATCACGTTACATTTACACGTTACAGGGTATTTTTTAAACATAAAAACTGTTAAAATGATATTGATAACCATAAATAAATTTTTAAAAATGTAGTGAGTACTTTACTTGACTACATATCTTCCTTGTGATGTCGAAACCTCTTGGGTGGCTTATCTTGTGGGCATACATGTTTACAAAGTAGCCTATTTAATAAAAATGTGATCCTAAGACATATTTATAGAACAGTGAAAATAGAGGTTATTTTCTTGACATTGGCTTAAAAAGCTGTAAAATTGGTGTGCAATTTTCTGTTTAAAGTGATTATACTTCCATAATAAAATTATTATTTTTTAAAAACTTTTAAAAATTAATTTCACTTAAATATTTATATACATGTGTCACATGAAATAAAAACCTTTTTATAGTTTAAAATTAAAACCAAAAAAAAAACTTAAATAAATGAACTTTATTTCTCTTTTAAGCTAATATTTTTAGGTTGAAAAATAATGCTTCATCTATATTGTTGAACTGCGTTGATGCATAATTAAGAAAAGGAAAAGTGATGTAATATCAAAACTTTTGTGGAATTTTTCGTTTTATTGACCTAGCAATCTCTCAAAAAATATAAAATATATAAATTAAAGAAAATATGCTATTTTGCACAGTTATAGTTTTAACATTTTTTGACATGTGTCATTTCGTGTTATTAGGCAGGCATTTGTTAAAAATGCCTACCATTGTTAATTATACATTATAATTTATCATAACACTTTACACAGTGGTAATCTAAGAAACATTTAACTGAAGCTGCTTTATTATTTTTAAATCTTTTTTAAAATGCCGAATCCTAAAATAATACATTTTTTTAAATCGCACTTAAGAGGCGATATTTCTGACTCTGTTGCAGGATATACAAATATAACGGTTTAATAACAGCATAAAAAAATAAAGCAAATAAAAAACGTAAACAGAATACATACATTTTACATTAGATTAAAGAGTGTTTCAAAAATTGTAAAGATTAAAAAAAAGTAACTCAACAATAATTTTTATTCCACAAAAAAGAAGAAACTGCATTTTATTCAATGTTTTGCATATAAAAAAATCGCAAATATGCGTGAATAGCTGATCTGATAAAAAAAATGAGATTGTAAGATCTATGTGTATACATTAAAATAATGGCACACCACTTTTGTTTAAAATGTTTTGCAGAAACAAGGCGGATACGTTCCATCTGCATTTAATCAATCTCATATCTGAATTTATTTTTTCTAATCGTTTAATAAAAAAATAACAAACCCTGTACACATTACCAAAACCGAAATAATTTTAAAAGAACTTTTTCTTTATGCAAAATATTTATATTTAGATTACAATTTTTAATAACACAATTAAAAAAAAGTTTTTCATATTAATATTGTGACAAACACTGTATATAATTATATTTCAGTTATTCCTTCCCAGTCCCAGCCCATAAAGGCTTGTGAACAAAGTATTAACATACCGTGGGTGACTTAACTATAAGAACTGGAATTTAAAGAGTGGATTTGGTGTTTCTTTATTGGAAGCTCTTAGAAAGGAAATATACTGGCTAATTCTTAAAAGCAGTAGCTGTGGAAAAACATTTAAAAGAGGAACACGTCCCCTACAGATTATCGGTGGGAAAGATAAAAAAGCTTTATGGTGGGTGTGATCTCATTAATAAGGCTCTACATGGGATGAAATTAAAAATGCTAAATTTTGTGGAAGAAGCTATTCTCCAGACATGGAAGTACACTTCCAAGTAGGGTTTAAAAACCTAATATAACCGGATAATAACTTTATATGCTTTTATAACTTAATAAATTTTGTGGTCTAACTGTAATATTACTTAAGTATTTAAATGTATTTAATAGTATAACTTACCTCCCACAAAGGCCATTCAATATTATCAATATTAAAAGTATGGTTTAAACTGTTGGCAGTATGATTTACCGAAAAAGTGGGCTTGGAGAAAATTCGACTTTGTAAAGGCATATCCACAACCAAAGTTTCATTTAATTTGTAAGAATCGATTTGCTCTAACTCTTCGGCAATCATTAAAGGTCCATCTTCAGTTTTGTTTCGAATAACAGTCCTCCATTCTTTCAATAAAGAAGCAATCTCAGGTAAATTGACTGTTTTAGTATGTTTATAAAAACCATATTTTTCATGGTCAAGGCTTGCAGGAGCACTGGTATCTAAATCTTCATTATCAAACTTGGGATCTACCAGTAAAAATGCCACATTTCGAAGACGAATGCCCGACACATTAGCCGCTAGGAATCTTTCAATAACTTTATTGAATTCTTGAACAACTGATCTATTCCTAAAGTTAAGGTGGGGTTTTTCGAACGGAGAGTAGTAGTATTCCTTTCTTGTTTCCGAGTACTTCCATGAAGAAACATTGTTTGGGCTTACCTACCACACAAAATTAGAAAAATTGATAAACTAAAAAAACTAATAAATATTTTACTATTTCTCTTTCTTAGGCTTTTTAAGCTCTTATAATATTAAACTTTAAAGTAAAATATATGTATAAAATTTTCACAATAATACTAGAATTGATTTTATTTTTTTTTGTTCATATTTTAAAAATAATAAAAAATCTGTATATGTTACAGAAGAAGAAAGAACCTAAATATTTTAGCTAAAACTGTTAATTTACGTTTCAGGAAATGAAAAGTTTCTTAAATTCAAAGTGTTTCCCACAATTAAATTAAATGGTGCAAAATCAAATATTTTTTTTTGTTGGACACGCTTATCCTACGGTATATTAAGAGTGCATTTACGAAAAACCTTAGGGGTCGGACGAAAAAGGACGTGGAGACTAACAAACTCCCATTACCACAGTTTTCGTATAGCCGCATTAAAAATATTATATTTTTTTTAGGTTCTTCCAAATTTGGTGTATCGATGCGATGTTGTTTCCGATTGCAAGCCTACAGGAGATAACGTTTTTCGGTAACTATTTTTCACTTAATTGACATAAATTATACACCATTTTAAAGGTAAGGAAATAATCTATACCTCTGCTGTAACGGATTTTTAAAATATGAGTCGAGTTAAGAGAAAATAGTATCTAAACATAACCGATTTTTAGAGTGACTTTCACTCAAGGAAATATTAAAAACTAAATCCAAATTTAAAAAACTATTACAGCAAAAGCATAGATTTAAGTGTTGGCTTTCATATAGTTTTTGAAAATTATCGATAACTTACCGATTTTGAGAAAAACATTATGCCCCAAACCCCAAATTGGATCCAATTTTCGCGGCGCGAATGGACTTTTAAAGTAAATGTACTCATTATGTTTTATTTATTAAAGTACCATTCTTAAAATCTAGTTAATAATAAATCAATTCATATTGAACCTGCTAAGTAATATGCCTCCTAAAGCTGATCAAAGTTGGTCGCGGCGGCCGATTAACTAGTGAAAATGCTGGGACATTTTTTTAAATAAAATAATAGGGGGCAGTCGCTAATAAGACTACCGAGCTAGGAAGTAAAAAAAAACTACTCCAGGTTATGTTGATAAATGCTAGGTCACAGGATTTGTAGGATTTCAGGGTAATGAGAAGACTGGTGTTTTAGACCAAAAACGCTTAGGAGAGAATGGGTCTTGCCCAAAACCCATTTGCGGGATCTTAAGATGTATTGCCAAAGCATTAATTAATACACGGAATCCAGGAATCTTAAATATGTTGAGCAGGTCTCTTTAAATTTCAGGCCTACAACCTTCAGTTATCCAAACGTCATTTAACTTTATTATTGTTATTTAAAACATAATAATGGTAGTAAGTACTTATATAAGAGAATAACACACTAGAACATTGATAGTTTTCCTGACTGCAAAAAAATATGTAAAATTACATTTTAACGGAACAGACTTAAACTGCATTACCGATTACACAATTTAACCCACCGCTGTGTTCGCACGTCACTGTCGTAGTTGGGCCCAGTAGGATCTTTTGTAACATGCGCTGGAGTTGCCGGTTATCGGCAACTCCAGCCACTAGCGTATGGTACGGGATCCGAAGCTAAGACGAACAGAAGGGTCAAGGTGTTAGCATACCGTGCTGATGAGTTAATGACATCCTGTGCCTAAAACAGGTGTCTCCAACGGTGCCTCTGAGATATAGGGCGGCCTCTCAGAGTATCTAGCCTTACTGTGGTAATGCGGGGCTCTGCCGTGGTGGACTATTACTTTCATAGCTCAAAACAGAAAGCGGACAGAACCACTTTGGGAAAAAATGACAAAGGTCCAAGCAAACAAGGGTGGCCGACCGAAACGGGTGAATTCGTTTTGAAAGTTGCCCCTGAAGTCGCCTTTTTCACGGGAAGGGCTAATCCATCCCGATCAAGCAGGTGCTTAGGAAGGGATCCCTGAATCCAAACAGAAGGCGGGCAGAACCGCTTTCTTAGGGAAAAGGGTTCCCTGGCTTTAAACAGAAAGCGGATAGAACCGTTTTCATAGGAAAAGGCCGGAGATACGGCACCAGAAGGTACATCTGGTTCCTGTAATAGAACCGGTAGCTACCCACGTCACTATACCGGGAGAGGAGGGCATGACGGATCTAATCGTCTGCTCGTCATACTTTCCAGGAGACAGGGACACCAGAACACATATTGTGCTCGTGTCCGGTAGCAGCACGAGTAAAGGGAGATAAAAGAGCTCTCTCCCAATTTGATATTGGATTCATTAGAAGTCTGATCCTATTGAGAGAAATATAAATAGGTGTCAGCCACAATAGACCGAGCGGTTGCGGGGGAAGGACGTAAAAGTCCACTTTCTTTAAACATAACCTAACACAATTTAAAACTAGAGAATTAAAACTTACCCAGTTATTGGGGGCGAAATCGTCCTTCGCCTGACTTAATAGTACCAGCCCTCCAAATGTAATAATTATCAAACTCGGGATCTTTATTTTCAGATTGCTTAAACCAGATATCGGAAACTGAAGGTTCTAACTCTATAATAACATTGGTCCCTTCTTCTTTGGCAGTTTTAATTAGATCCAACACATCAGGATTTTCTCCCAACGGACCGTAAGCATCCGCGGGCCAATTTACTATTATGCCTTGAATATTTTTGTCCAGCTGTTTTATAGTTTTTGGATGAGAATTAGGTGGTAGTGCGTAAGAGGCCCTTGTTGATACCTACGTAAGAAACATTGTAAATATTTAATAATAATAAAAATATTATCGGTCATAATCTTAAGGATTTAAGTTCTTATATAATTATAAGGAATAAAGAATTTACAAATACTACCAGATTATTGTCTCATGCCGATTATGTGTCTTCGTTAAATGTATAACGGTTATAATAATAACATTCTAATAATTAGAAAGGCCTAAAACACAAAATTTTATTGCTACAACGATCAAACATTTTTTTCTTTTGGAGAGAAATATGACAAAAGATCCACATCTTGCATTTATATATTTGTACCAGATGTATTAGAAACAAAATTAAATATAGAGCTTAAGGATTGTTTACTTATGATTTTATTATTATTATTAAATAAATATCTACCGAAAATTGCAAATTTAACCCTTTAAATCAACCCATCCCGCTTAAAAAAGGTTTTATTTGTTAAATAAATAAATAATAACATACTGTTTCTTTAACCAATCTAGTTTAAAGGGTTCTATAAACTTTAGCAATTGCATCAGAAGAAGTCATTTAAAAAAGTGTTCCTGGAACAAATTTCTTTGTATGTAAGATTTAACGAAAAATGTATAACGTAAAGGGATCTTTAGCAAGTCCTAAAAAGAGCCTCTTCTTTTTTAATGCAACACGGCATTTTCAACCAAAAAATATCGTTATAAAATAAAAGGTTACGGGTAGCCAATTATAGTCTGTTGGTATACACTAGAGAGAAAGCTAACATGTTATTTCTCGCACGCAAACTGAAACAGCCCCGTTTAAACCACTAAACCCTTGAAAACGTAAAAATAATTCTGTTATCATATATATTTTGTGGACTTTATTTAGTGGCAAAATACAGCAATGAATTCAAAATCAAAATGAATAAAAAAGTTGTCTGAAACTATTATAAAAGGGATAGATCCAAGAGCAGGAAATACATTTGAATATTTGCTTAACCTACTACTACAATTATACAGAGTGAGTAGGAAGGTAATGTACACATGAAAAATTTTTTAAAAAAACTGAATCTTTTTGTCAATTTTCATTTGTTTTCAAACTATACGTAATTACAAACAAAAGTTTCTAGTATACTATTGTTTTAACATGTCGTTATTTAAATAAATGTTCAAAAAAAACCCCCAATAAATTTTAAATATTTCCCCTTTTCCTCCAAAAAAAATCTTTTAAAATAACACAAAAAAAAACCAAAATAATAAGAACAACACATTTTTTTTTGAAATTATTTTCACCTGTACAATCCACTCCCGGAGTTTGGTTCGTCCTCCCCTCACCCCGTATAATATGTAAATATCATTCTAATTGCTATCTAGTTAGAAAAAATTTTGTCGGCAATATACGCTACGGTTTCCGAATAATTCGGAAACCGACTCAACCCGGTCGTAAATGATGGGGCTACCGGTATGCCAGAAAAATCTTTGTTCAAGGCATCAATTTAACAACACGACTGACTTAATTTGCAGAGGCGACTAGATAATATGCCAAAAAGGGGTCACTCAAAAATAATTAATTTTCGGTCGCCTCAACAGTTTAAAACAATATGTTTATCTTCTTAATTTTGAAATAGAGTCACAAAAAAAGTATTTTTTTAATTTTTTTGTTTTAATATTTTATTTTTTTACTCAGAAAACAAAACATTTATTAGAGTCTGAAATCCATTCAGTACAAATAAGAGCCAACAGTTAAAAACCTTAAGTAAAAGGTACATAAGTCCTTAAACCTGTGGGAAATGCTGACCAGACCAAATGTTTTTTTTTTTGTTATTCATATTTCTTATAACTGCATACAATTAAAAATGCCGACCAATGTTAAGTCTTATTTAGTGAAAGCTTAAACACTTTTTTTCCAGCCAGGAGAGACATAAACTTATATTAGGGATGCCAATCGAGATTAAAAAATTAACAAAATGATAAAAAAGCAAAATAATTAGTGTTAATATTTTAAAGTCGTGTGTTTAATAAAGTAATATATCTTCGTGCGGCCCTTTGGATGTCGATTCGAACCACCTATGACCTCGGTCAGAAGCCTAAACTTTTTTTCAATATTGCTCTTCTAGGGCGTCCCTTATAAATATGCTCTTATGTAAAAATAACTGTTACATTTTGATAGACATGCATAAAAAATCGTTATTTACATAACAAGGAGAAAAGTGCCCCCCTTTCCCCCCGCGGATAATTTGATGCCGACGAAAAGCGGAAGGCTTTAAAACCCCCAAAGGGGAAAAAATGCACTTTGGAAAATGTATATAATTTTTTCTACTATTTTTTCATTATATATAAATTTCAAAAATTATCTTTGAATTTTGTGTTAAATTATTAAATTGTTATTTTGATTGTTTGGATAACCCCTGTATTAAAAACTTGTCAAAGTATAACGTAAGATGTGAAATCACAAAAGAGATTGACATTGACAAACATAAATTAATTGGCATGCTCAGCTGAAGCAGGGGGTAAAAATGTTACCCCCTGGGGAGGTAAGTGCTTTTTCTACCCTTATTCAGGGGTTGAAAATGGTATTTTCGTAGGTAATAAAAAAAGTGTTGTTTGACGGGGGAAAAACAACAATCATTATTTACGAAACGTTCTTACTTTTTTTTTTCCCTATAACAACCTTTGAAAATATAATCCATAAAAATAACTAAGTGGAAATTATTTACATTTTTTTTTTTGTATTTTTTTTTTTTTTCATTTAACAACCTTTTTTACAGTATAAAAATTTTTTTTTGTTGTGGTTAGTATACAGACAGGGGCACCCTACTAGGTAATAGCAATGAACCGGACGAATTTGAATCGTCCCTATTTGTGTATGCAGTCTTTTTTTTTCAGTAAGAAACAACAAAGTAAAAAATTTTCAGTTTTTTGGGAATTATAAAAGTATAAAAAATTTTTTCGCCCGGCAATTTAAGGTAAGAACACGTGTGTTTTTTTAAAAAACCTTAACATTTAAAACCTAAAATGGATATTTATCAAATTGAGGAAAAAGTTTTAAAAAATTAAAAGGAAAAAATGTTCAATTTTTATTATGGGGGTAATTTTTTTTCAGCGGGTAAAAAAAAATATTTGCTGAGAATTATCCTAATAGGCCACACCCCGCAATTTCTACTATTTTAAGAATTATAAATAATTTTCAAAAATACGGGTGCGTTTCTCCAGAAACCATAAAATCAAAAAAGTCCTAGAAGTTAATGAGGAACGGGAAGCGAAAGAAATTAATTTTTTGGCATTAATTAATGAAAATCCAACTTTGTCAAAATGCGCTTGTGGATGAGGTTGATTTAATTTCAAGAACATAAAAGGGGGAAAATTAAAAAAATAAGTTTTGTTCATACAAAGTTCAAAAAAACCCAAAAAATTTTTTCCCGAGGACAATATCAGGAAAATAGAGTTTTGTGAAAACATGATGAATAAGGCAAATGAAAATGAAGATTTTATTCGAAACATTGTCTTTACTGATGAGTCCACATTTCACATTTCCACTTCATAGTAGGCATAATCCCCACTCACACCCGTTATTGGTCTCAGGAAAATTTACATAGCTATTTTGAACTTAGAACTCAGCGTCCTCAAAAGGTAAATGTCTGGAGCGGTATTTATGGGAGACATGTTATTGGGCCATACTTCATAGATGGTCAAAATATTTGGATCTTTTGCAACAACAAATAGTTCAGAATTAGACGATTGGCAGGTCCTCGATTTAATGAAGTGTGATTTCAACAAGATGGCTGTCCAGCACATAATACACGTTTGGTTTTGGATTATTTAAATAATACTTTTTCCAGACCGTCTTATTGCTGGATTGAGAGCTACAATACCGTGGCCCGCTCGCTCTCCTGATCTGGCTCCTAACGATTATTTTTTTTGGGGTTATGCAAAATCCAAAATTTATGGTTTTTCGGGATGATAGCGCTATAAATCTTGATGGTGCGTGTAAAATTCGCAATGTTTTTTCAAACAATTACACCTGTGATGTTAAACAATGTTCGAAAAGTTTCTATGATCGCTTAGGACATTGTTTAGCGGAAGCAGTGGATTGTTTGAATACTTGCTTCTTCACTTATTTATGTAGAATTATTTTTTTTAGTTTTTTAGTTGGGATTATTTAGAATAACATGTTTTCATTCCTTAGAATCGAAACAATAATTTTATTATTGTTTTGATTCAAAAAAACTCTGATAAGCAATAGCGAATTTTATCTCCTACATGCGTAAATAATTATGAAAAACATGAAATACGGCAGTACATCCCAACCCGTCCGTGGTTACAAAGTTACTGAGGATTGAACGAAAGCGAAGCGCGCCGATTGGTCGCGCGAACCTCGGCTGCAGTGCTTAGAGGGTTATCGCAAATTCGTCCGGTCCATTGCTATATACCTAGTAGGGTGCCCCTGTCTGTATAATATTATACATATAATCTATATAAATAACTAAGTGAAAATTATTTACATGCATGCAAAAAACTTAAATTTTTAAAGATAGTTTTAAATGTTTTAATTCAATTTTTTTTGTAATACAATTGTTCAAAGCTTTGATTGAAATACAATTTATAATAAAGAAATAAATTTTAAAAAGTTATTGTGTTTAATAAAGTTATAAGGATTTTATATGTTTGTAGTACAAAACAGATTATCAAACTGGGGTTTACTAATATATTTTGATCCGTAAAGATATTATTTTTAAAACTTGTATGGAACTTTTTTTTTTAATTAAAATGGGAAAAGCTCAAGAAAGAGTAAAAAAGTTTAATTCATTTTTAGAGATAGTTTCAAACGTTTTAATTATATTTTTTTGTAGAAACAATTATTCAAAAATTTATTTGATAACCAGAACACAAAATATGTTTCTAAAACTTCTTTAAAATTCAATTGCAGTTGGATTGCATGAGCGGATCTCATGGTCTACATAGGACCGCGAAAATAAAAAAAAAAACAAGAAAAATTATTTAAGAATAAAATGTATCAAAAAGGAAAAAGTTCAAAAAAGTTGACGGACGTCAAAGTTTTACCTCTCTTAACGTCTATGATTTTATCATAAACTATAAAATAAGTTCAATTTAGCGGGGTTCAAGTTTTTCTAATTAAAAAATAATTTCTCAAATTTTTGATAAACCGGTCTTAAGAACAATATTTTTGCAAAAGCTAAATCTGGCAATACTTACTCAATCATTACAAGAAAATGAAGATCTTTTATACCCTTAACACATTATCATTACAGCCTTTAAAATATACCCCGTGATCCGGGCCATACCCCCTTGAAATGTCTCCTGGATCCGCCCTTAGATTGACGCAATTAGTATTTTTTGCTGTCTTTATTGCCATAAAATGTTTTAATTGATCTTGATTTAAGGTCTTGTAAAGATACAATGAATATTTTGATGCAAAAGAAAGAGCGCTCCATAAAGTAAATGCATAGAGTTAATGTAATCCCAAAACTTTATGATATATTTTTTTGCTCTTCTTTCATAATAACTATCAGCCAACAAAATACCAATACACGAAGAAAATCACAAAATAAAAAAAATAAAAAAACTCGGAGCCCACTATCTGTCGCTTCAGAAGTGGCTAATGCATTGACATTCGCGAATAGAATTCCAGGATAGACGTGCTTAAAGGTCATTCGACGCGAGTGATCAGTGATCAGGTAGGGAGGGATATCCTTCTGGTTAATATATTTATTCTTATAGTAAAATACGAAAATAAATACGAGTCAATTCTGTCATTCTTCTAAGAACAAACACTGCTAAGTCTTTGTTTTAAATAAAAAAGAAAACAAACTATTGATAGCTTCTGCCACATTTATTCTAAAGTTTTTAACCCACTTGACTACAGGCAGTTTTGTTGATTATTATAGATTTTAGGCCACATTAATTGTTGCTTAAACAACTAAATAACTATTTTAAACACGGATAAGATTACAAGTTAAAGAATTTAAGGGTCAGCAAATATTACATTTAAAACAAATTATATATTAATTACAGTAAGTAAAATGGTATCTCTTATTATTCCTTTATTTGAAGGTCTTTTATTTGATTTTCTAAAGACCTTTGGTTTCTAATAAATTTAATATAGTTACAATATATTTAATATAGATACAATTATCGAACAATTAAAAATTAAACTGTGAAAGGGATTCGCGGCCATTGTCTAATGTTTCAATGGTTTTTTGGGCTGTTAGGCCGGCGTCGATTGTCTAAATGACTTGACGTTTCGCCAACACGAGCGGTTGCAGGCATCTTCAGAAAGTTGCTTCCTGGTTGACTATGCGAACTACTGGGCTTTGCGCGGAGCATACGTTAATTTTCCAACGGTGCCGGCCAATGAGAACGCGGCGAAGTTACGACAATGGCGCCAAGTTTGCTTTAATGAAATCGACCACTCGATGCTAACAGCGCCATTTATTTTCTTGATAGATTGAGTGAATGAATTTTATGATCCTTTAGTTTGACTATGATTAGAATAATTATTATTTAGGTATTGTAGATTATTGTATAGGTTTTAAAAATTAAAGTTACAATGTGTATGTGTTTATACTATTTTATTAGTTTTTTAGGAGGGTAAATAGAAATATAAATAAATGATATTATACATATTAAATTTTATAATTCAGCTTTTATTGTTATAGTGCCCTATACAGGGTATTTCTAATAACATGCTAATGATATTTAAGGGGGGTGATTCTTGGACCCATTTTAAGAAAAAAACTTCATATGAATGTATGTCCTAAATGTCTTTTGAGATACAGGGTGTTAAAAATTTAAGAAAAAAAAATATTTTATTGTCATTTTCATACCACTTTAAATATTTTTATGAAAATTGGTGTACGGCGTTTATGCATTAAAGAGCATTTTTTGACCTAAGAAACATTTTTTATTTCCAACAGTGGCGTCCGTACTGGACTCTGACTAGATATTTTTGAAGGAAAAAGTAGTACGCCACTGCTTTCTCTTAAAATAAAAATTATTTTTAGAGTCCTCGGTCAATTTAAAACAAATTTGGTTACTTGACTTTTTTCGTACGATTCACCGTTTTCCCATAAAAAAATAAATTCACTTATTTGCATCTCACTGGACCAATTACGAGAAAAACGATTTATGTAACTTTTTAGACAATAATTTCTTCAAAATGTTTCTTAGGTTAAAAAACTCTTTAATACCTTAAACGCCGTACAGCAATTTTCATAAAAATATTTAAAGTGGTATGAAAATGACAATAAAAAATATTTTTTTCTTAAAATTTTAACACCCTGTATCTCAAAGAGAAACGTTTAAGGACATACATTCATATGGTTTTTCTTAAAATGAGTCCAAGAATCACCCCATTAAATATTAGCATGTTATTAAAAACATCCTGTATATGTTATTTATTTATTTATTTACAAATCAGTACACTACAGAATAAGATATTCTAAATGGTACGAAAACAATACAACAGAAAATTAAATTCCAAACAAATTACATTAAATTAAACTAACTTAAGGCAAATAAACCATATAAGCAAGACAGGTCTACATACTTCCACTTAACAATCTTTTTTAAGCAATCAAATTAACAGAAAAAGATGGCACAATCAGAGAAAACCTATACTAATTATAAACCAAACGGTCAACAAGCATTACATCCATAGTTAGTTCTGTTACAAGGTTTCTTCTCTCGAGTTGATCATTTGGATTATATGTGAATCTTAAATTATCCTTCAGTTCGATACACCTGCAGTTAATTTTGAACAATTGTCTCTTGTTCATGACTTTTTAGATAATCTCTTGGTCCTTAGTTCATCAGTGTGCCCCACATGAGTTTCAACAAACTTTACAGTCACAGATCTAAAAAAGAAAGGATTAAAGATTAGCTGTAGTAATAAAATTATTAAAAAAAAATGTTTACCCTCGGCTGAAATGTTAACCATAATTCTTGAAGGACATGTTCCATGAATATGAATACTACCTCCACTTTTCACACTACGTTTTTGAGCTGTGCTGGCAAATCCTAAAAGAATAATACCATACAATAATTATACTTCCTTATACATCACACAAGCACCTTTGTAATCACTTCTGTTACACTCATATACTTTCTTTTTCTTCGTGTGCATATTTTCTTCCTGTACGGCAAGCATAGTCTACTTCTCTCTATTCTCCTGGATCCTCCAAGCTGAAAACTCTTCAAAATTCCTAAAATCAAAGTAGATTCTTTTATAGTTAACTTATGAAAAGTACTTAAATGTTTAATCAAGTCTGTATGGAATGGAAAAGAAGTTTGGTTTATGCAAATTGGGCTTATGATATGCTGAGTTCTTTTGGATCCTTCTGATGTAAAGCATATATCTTGGTCTGAGTGATTTGTACTTATATGTCGGTTTTTAGTCGATATACTTGAAAATTCTATGTTGCAAAATTGGCAAGTCGTCAGTTTATTCCTAAATAAATAAAACAAGATTAAATTGAATCATAACCTAGAAATATCAAATAAGAGCAATAAACTTACTTTTTCAGTTCCATATTACGGGTCTAATGGCCTGAAATAAATAACAAAATGCTTTGGCAATAAATAAATCGCTGTCGAAGCTCAATTTCCAATAATAATTATAAAAAGAACAAGAGCATGGAAATATATAGGCGGGAAATCAGCAAACACATCAATGCATCCAATGGATTCTACGAAGCGATTTTATCCGATGCCAAACGAAGTGCCCTTCGGTTCAGATTGATGATAGTGCCTTCTGATTGGTTCGGCACCGTTGGAAAATTAACGTATGCTCTTTGCGCGGTCGTAGCTCGTATTTATACGTTCGGGAGGCAGTGGGCGGGGCTTCGGTTACTTTCGGTTCCAATCGGCTCCGATCGGTTTTGTTCGTAAAGGGTGCAATCCTAGCACTCTTAATTATGGGGATCCATGTTTTGTTGATCTTAACTGCTTTATCTTTCTTGGTAAAGTTGTTGCTATGCTTTTCTATCTCTATGGCTTCTCTGTAGAGGTCTGGAGTGGTATGCCGATGTGGTCGCGAGTACTTGGGTCTCCTCAAACTTTATACGATGGTCCGTTGTAGATTGTTATGTTCTGCCACGGCGGATTTGTCTGTCTGCCCCAAACGACAGTTGGCTTTATGCTCTTTAATCCTGGTGTTGATCGAGCGTTTTGTAGTTCCTATGTACACGCTTCCACATGTGCACGGAATTCCTGAAGACGAAAGTGGATCTCTTTTGTCTTTGGCCGGTGAAGGCATTCTTTGATTTTCCTCGTTGGATTGAATATTGTTTTTCTTTATTAGCAATCGACCAATTCTGTCCGTAACCCCGGAGATAAAGGGCAGAAATGCTTTTGCCACTGGCTGGAGTTGTTCGTTCTCTACGGGTCTGGTATTTGTTGGTTCCATTGATCTTTTGATTTCTCGCTCTGAATAACCATTGGCCCTTAAAGCATTATGAATATGTGGTTCTGCGTTTAGCGCCCACGGGTTTGCAAATTCTTCTTGCCCTTTCTGTAAGGGTTTTTATGACTCCATATTTCTGACAAAGGTGGTGGTTGGAATCCCCATGTAGATAGCGATCTGTATGTGTGGGTTTTCTGTATACCGTGTGGCCTAATGATCTGCCTTTTACGCGTTAATAATACATCAAGGAACGCTAGTTTGTTGTTGTCCTCGATTTTCATCGTAAACTGTATATTTTCATGGATGCTGTTGATGTGTGTCCAAAAATTCTTTGCAGTTTATCTTGTCCATGGCTCCATATTGCAAAAGTGTCATCCACATATCTATACCAAACTTTTGGCTTGTAAGGGGCACTGTCTAAAGCAAGTTGTTCGAACTTCCATGAAGAAATTTGCTACTACCGGGCTGAGAGGGCTTCCTATTGCTACTCTCCTTCAGTCTGTTCATATATCTTGTTGTCCCATGTAAAAAGGTGGTTGTCAAGCAATGTTTGAACAAATTTGGAGATATCTTCTGGGAAGTTGTCATATATAATATATGTTCCATTGCATCCTTTAGGGGCACTCTTGTAAGAGGGATACCACATCGAAACTTACTAATATATCATTGTCTTCAGAACTAAGTCTTTAATTTCGAAATAAAATGGGTCGAATCCATGACAAAGGAATCGATTGATCCGATGTGTGGTTGCAGAAGTGATGATAGGTGTTTAGCTAGATCATATGTGGGTGAACCGATAGCGCTTACAATGGGACGTAGCGGAATGTTGGCTTGAGAATACAAACCACCGAAGGGGTAGCAGAAGTCGACACAAAACTATTGGGAATCTTTTATGATCTAAACAGACTCCACCCGAACAGACTGGGATAAAATTGATTCAATATCATTTAGAAGCATGGAAAATGAAATGCAAAGAAGCACTACCGCCAAAAAAGTAAATTTGAAAGATTAACAAAAACACTGGACCAAAGCAAACGCTAGACACTCAAAGAACAGTTATTAATATAAGCAATCGGAACTTGCCTCCGGACCTGACATCTCCGTACTTGCTAAAGGCGGAAACTTTGCCATAACTCCAAAAGATGAAAAGGAAGACATTATCGCAAATCTTGAATCCGCACTAAGATCTCTGCCAGAAGAAACAGCTCAGGAACTACGCACTGAATAGGCAGAATTTTACAAAAGGCCAAACCACCCAAGAGTAACCTGAAGCATAAGGAGTTAAGAGCTATTCAAGATCTGAACAAAGATGACAGTATCCTAGTTTTGCCAGCAGATAAGGGAACACCACTGTCGTAATAAACACCGCCGATTACAAGGCAAAGATAAATGATTTACTGGATCTAAACAGTTATAAAAAATTACCTCAACACAACGCGTAATAAGAACAACAAAGACATATGGATTCGGAAAGTCAAGTCTAAAGAAGAACAAACAAAGAAAATAGTTTGTAAAAGTGACGCTGCAATACCAAGACTCTATGGATTGCCAAAAATACACAAAGCCAACATTCCGCTACGTCCCATTGTAAGCGCTATCGGTTCACCCATATGATCTAGCTAAACACCTCTCATCACTTCTGCAACCACACATCGGACTGACTGATTCCTTTGTCAAGGATTCGACCCATTTTATTTCGAAAATTAAAGACTTAGTTCTTGAAGACAATGATATATTAGTAAGTTTCATGTGGTATCCCTCTTTACAAAGAGTGCCCCTAAAGGATGCAATGGAACATATATTATATATGACAACTTCCCAGAAGATATCTCAATTTGTTCAAACATTGCTTGACAACCACCTTTTATGGGACAACAAGATATATGAACAGACTAAAGGAGTAGCAATGGAAAACCCTCTCAGCCCGGTAGTAGCAAATTTCTTCATGGAAAAGTTCGAACAACTGGCTTTAGACAGTGCCCCTTACAAACCAAAGTTTGATATAGATATGTGGATGACACTTTGCAATATGGAGCCATGGACAAGATAAACTGCAAGAATTTCTGACACACATCAACAGCATCCATGAAAATATACAGTTTACGATGGAAATCGAGGACAACAACAAACTAGCGTTCCTTGATGTATTATTAACGTAAAACCAAGATCATTAGGCCACACGGTATACAGAAAACCCACACATACAGATCGCTGTCTACATAGGGATTCCAACCACCACCCTTGTCAGAAATATGGAGTCATAAAAACCCTTACACAGAAAGGGCAAGAAAGAATTTGCGAACCCGAGGCGCTAAACGCAGAACTTACACATATTCATAATGCTTTAAGGGCCAATGGTTATTCAGAGCGAGAAATCAAAAGATCAATGGAACCAACAAATACCAGACCCGTAGAGAGCGAACAACTCCAGCCAGTGGCAAAAGCATTTCACTGCCCTTTATTCCGGGGTTACGGACAGAATTGGTCGATTGCTACGAAAGAAAAATGTAACCAGCTTAACCAACGAAGAAAATCAAAGAATGCCTTCGATAGGCCAAAGACAAGAGATCACTTTCGTCTTCAGGAATTTATCGCATTCCGTGCACATGTGGAAGCATTGTACATAGGAACTACAAAACGCTCGATCAAAATTAAAAGAGCATAAAGCCAACTGTCGTTTGGGGCAGACAATAAATCCGCCGTGGCAGAACATACCCTTACAGCGGACCATCGTATAAAGTTTGAGGAGACCCAAGTACTCGCGACCACATCGGCATACCACTTCAGACTCTACAGAGAAGCCATAGAGATAGAAAAGCATAGCAACAACTTTAATAAGAAAAGAGGAAGCAGTTAAGATCAACAAAACATGGATCCCCATAATTTAAAGAGTGCTGGGATTCCCGTTACAAAACAAAACCGATCGGACCGATTGGAACCGAAAGTAACCGAAGCCCCGCCCACTGCCCCCCGAACGTATAAATACGGAACTACGACCGCGAAACCCCAGTAGTTATATTAAACCGGGAAAACAATTTCAAAAAACCAACCGTGTTTGGGCGCGTAAAGTCAATTGACAATCGACCCGGCCTAACACCCAAAAACCATTGAAAAAATTTAAAAAATTATATTAAATTTTTGTATATTAAAATGATACACGATAAATCAAAACTGTATAAGTAGGCTTATAAAACTCTATGATTAAAATATTTTTTTTTTGCCTCAGTAGGTATATGCCGATGAAAAATACTACATGATTAAAAATTAACAAATGGAAAGAGAAAATACGGGCGTATGATATCAAACATGACAGATACCGAAAATTTGAGAGGGTATTAAAATTTTACAAAGCAAAAGGAAAAAAATGTATATTTTTAAAATGTTACTATCACTTAAATTTTCCCAAAAAAAAAAAATTAAAAAATGCAATTTTTTTTTATCTTTCATTCTTTTAAAGTTAAAAAAATTTAAATAGCTTTTATCTGGCTTTTTGTGCCTAAAAACAGTTCTTAATTAAATATAGAAGGGTCGTTAACAAAAAAACCCCAAAACCCTTTCGGTAAACTCGCCCTTAAAAATCTGTTCAAATTAATTTTTTTAAAAAAATAAGAAAATAGACAAACAAAAATATAAGGGAATTTTTTTTTTTTTAAGAAAAACGAAAAGAAAAAGTTTAAATACTGCAACTTTTTTTTAATTACATAATTTGGAAAAAAAGCATTATATTTTTTATTAAAAAAATTTATAAAAAAAAAAGTTTTTTTTAATACGCTTCAAATAAATTTAAAAAATAAAATAAACGATTCAAAAATAAATTAAAGGGTAAATTTAAAAAAAAAAAAAAAAAGTAAACTCACCCAAAATCAAACTTGGCATCTCCATTTTGCGGACTTTTTTCTTTTTAAAAAAGACCACTTCGGGTACCCTTTTTTTCTCCCGGTAACATTTTTGTCCACCGTCAACTTCTGGGGGTTTACTTTTAATTTAAAAATTTTTTAAAAAAACCATTTGTTTTTTTTTTAAAACTGGTTTATAACATAACCAACTCTGTGGTTCTTTGAATATACAGTAATAACTAATAACCCCAGTTTGTTTTTTTTTTTGAATATACATTTACAAGTAGGAATACAGAAAAAAAACTAAACTTATGTTATAATACAACAACCTATAAAAAAAGCTGTGGATTATGTCTATTAAAATGTTAGAAAATTTCTCTTTTCTATCACTGGGTTTTAAAGTCAATAATTGATTAATGTAAAAATATACAGTCATATAAACTTTGATATTAATTCTGGTGTGGTACATATTTATAAGTGATGCACTAATATTTTGAATTAGACAAGGTTTTTAGAAAGTAGGGCAACAATATCGTTGTAAACCCACTATATATATTGTGATTTTTTACAACTTTAAATTTCGCAGAACCTATTTAAAATACCCTTTGTAAAAATTTCAACTATTTTCTATATACCGGGTGTTTCTTAAAAGGGGGTTCCCCCCATAACTTTTTAATTTGGTAAGTGGGAAAAAAGAAATTGGCTTTTTATGACCCAAAAATGCATTGAATGGCGTGTTCAATTGTTTTTGATTTGGTTTCACCGGGAAAAGACTCAACAAATTCTAAAAAAACCCTTTTTTTTTTACCCATTGTAAAACACCCCCCATTCAACTTTTTACTTTTCCAAAAAAAATTAAATTTTTAAAAATTTAATTAGAGGGCCCTGACGTCTTAAAACAACCAATTGTAAGTCCCGTGGAAAAATATTTAAAACTAAAATTTAATGTTTTTTCCAAAAAGGGTTAAAAAAATTTTTTCCAAAATTTTTAAATTTCTGGAAATTAAAAAAATTTTTTTTAAAATTTTTGAAAACCCCCCGTTTTTTTGGGTTTTTCTTTTAGATTTTCGAAAAAATTTTTTTTTTTGAATAATTTTTTTTCCCAAACACTTGAAAAATTTTTGGGATTTTTAAAAAAAGCCCTTTTAAAAATTTTTTTTTAAGTATTGGGTTCCCCTTTTTTTAAAAGACCCCGATGTTTTAATGGTTTTAAAAGAAACCCAATACATCCCAAATTTTTTGCTTTTTTAGTGTTGTTTTAAACCCAAAATATAAAAGTGGGGGAATTTCTTATTCAAAAAAAACTTTTTTGAATTGCCAACGAGCCACCAACTTCCATTTGAAAAAATTATGTCAAAGAAAGAAAGGAATTTTTTTCCTTTCAAAAATATAATACTTCAATTTTAAAACTAAACCCCCTTAAACTAAAATTGGTTTTTTTTCCCAATTTCATGGAACTCTGGGTTTTAATTTTAAAAAAATTGGGATTTTTTTAAAAAAAATGAAAATTGATTGGTTCATTGTATTAGGATGTAAAATTTCTATCGAATAGGTAAAAAATACGGGGTGTTCCCGTGCCCTGGACTTTTTTTAAAAACGTGGTACCCCCCGAAAAGGTTTTTTTGGTATAATGAAACGCCATTGTTGAAAGGGGAAAAAAATTAATCGAAATAAATTCTGTATTATGCGGTTTTCCGATCGGGCTTAATGGTTTGGAAAAAATTTGAATATTAAAGAAGGGGGGGGTAAAAAAAAGAAAATTTTTAAACCCCAATGAAATTTAAGGTTTTGTTTGGTTTAAAGAAAAAAAAAAAACCATTGATTAAAAAAGGAACAAGTTTTCTTTTTAAACCTTGGGGGCCGAAGGAAAAGGCCCTTTGGTAAAAAGGTTGGAAGAAGCCCTTTTTCGGGAAAAAGGGGAATTTTAGAAAAAAAGGAAGCTTGAAAAAAAAAACCAAAATAAAGGGGGCCTTCTAATTGAAAAGGACTGGGGAAACAATTTTTTGTTAAAAAGGGGCCATAGGGGCCAAAGGAAACCTTTGGCCCCAATTTAACCCCTTTGGGGGATTTTAATAACAAAATTTTTAAGGGAATCAAAAGGGATTTCCACCCCAAAAATAAAAAAAAGGGCTTTTGGTTAAAAAGGTTAAAAAATTGAAAAAAAAAAGGAAAAAAATTTTTGGCTGGGGACCAAAAGGAAAGAGGGAGGCCAAACGGGCTCTCATGAAAAAATTTTTTTGAAATTTGTTTTTCCAATTTTTTAACCTTTAAAAGGATTTGGGAATTTTTTAGTTTTTTCCTTTACCTTTCAAAGCAACTAAAGGGGTTTTGTCCATAGTTGGAAAGGGGAAAGTTTTGATACTTTTTTGAGGAAAAATTTAAAGTTTTCGAAAAATAAGTAAATCGAAACCTTTTAGAACAACACCGATCGCCCGGTTTTTTTCAGTTTGCCAATGAGACCGGCGTATCGGTGTTTTTTTACAGCTTGATCTCTACAAAATTAAAAAAACGGTTAAGATGGGTGCAAGTTTGGGGGAAACCCTTTTTTTTTAAGACGACTTTTTTGGTATGTCTTCCAGCCCAAAAATTTTTTTTGGTATTGATCTGTTTGATCCTAAAAATATTTTTCGGACATGATTTTATGAAGGAAAATGAAGGGGGGGGAAGATTAAAAAGGGGTCAAAGGGGGAAAATTGGCCAACCCAAAATTTTTTGGCAAATACTTTTGGTTGGGGGGTCCCGAAAAGGAAGAATGGGGAAAAGTAATCTAAGGGTTTAAAAAAAAAACTACTTTCCGGTGGAAACAAAAATCCAAACTTTTTTTGGAAACCCCTTTTGGGGTTTTTGTCGAAATTTTTAAAGAAAAACCCAAAAAGGGAAAAAATCTTTGTTCTGCAGTACTTGACTATCCATAAATAAAGGGTGACAATTAATAACCCCTTTTTGGGGGAAAAAAAAGTTTTTTTTGGGTGGAAAGTAAAAGGGCATCATATAAATTAACAGGTATACTTCAATGGGAAAAAAAGGGGTCCTGTTCCAAAGCACAAGGTTTAAATGAAAAACCGTAGGAAGTTTTTTAAAAAGGGGGGCCTTAGATGGGGAAAAAAAAAACAATCATCTGAGCTTGGCAGGAACAAGGCCTTGGTTCAGGTATGAAAAAAAAAAAACTAAAAAAATTTTCTGTAGTTCTTTTTTAGTGGAATTCAATTGGCATTTTTTGGGGGTTTTTGGGGAAAATTTTGGGGGAAAATTTAAAAAATTTTTTTACCAACTTACAAACAACTGGAAAATACAATATAGGTCAAAAATTAAAAAAAGGGGTTTAAAACCTTTGGGTTTTTTATGGTAAATTTAAAAGGGTGGGGCAAGTTTATGAAAAACATTTTTTGGGGACCTCCTAGCGAAAAAGGTTTTTTTTGGGATAATAAAACCCTTTTGGAAAAAAAATAATAGCAAAATAAAAAAAAGATCAAAAAATTTTTTCTTTAAATGTAGAAATAAAAAATAGTTCTTGCTTCTATGCTGACTTGTAAAAAATTTTTCGGGAAATTTTTAAAAAAGTTTTTTTTAGCTTAAATTTTTTTTTAAAAATAGCATTATTTTTAGGATTAAGAAAAAAAAAACTTTTTTTTAAAAATTTTGGGGTTCTTTTTTTTTCTTTAAAATTAAAATTTTTAAACCCCCAAATAAACCCGGGCCCAACTTTGGTGGGATCTTGACAAAAAAGTAGGTGGAATACTCAAAAAAAAAACTAAATAAATAAAAGTCTTTTTTTAACAGAGTATTAAAGTTTTTTTTAAAAAATTTTTGTTAAAAAAAGGATATAATTTTTCCTTTAAAGAAAAAAATTTTTGTTTTGTTGTTTACTAAAACAAAAAAAAATTAACTGGAGTTTTTTTGCAGATATAAATTAAAATTTTTTTTTTCCATACCTGAGAAAAATATTCGGTTAAAAAATTTAAAAAAAAACATTTTAAAAAAAAAATTTAAAAAAACCCTAAATTCAATAAATCATTCTAAATTTTCTTTTAAAAAAAATTTTAAACGCTAAACTTTTTTTTATATGGTAATCATTTTTTTGTCAAGAAAACTTTATATTTTACCATTAACTATCCAAAAACAGGGATTTTTTTGTGCAATAACTAATAAATTTTTCCCAAAATACATTAAACTACAGAAAAAAAAACCCCGTAATTAAATATTTTATTTTTATATTTTTTTCTTCCATAAAAATTTTGGGATCTCCAGAGGCTAAATTTAAAAAAAACTAATACTTTGAAGTATTTCAAAAATTAAAAAAAAAATTTTTAAAAAAACATTTTTTTATTGCATACAGACTAGTTTGTAAGAGTAAATCGAGGTAAATTTTAAAAAAAATAAATATTTTCTGTTTAAAGTTTTATATTGGCAGGGTGTGCGATGACAACGACCCCCTGACGGCAGCATAAAATCAAAAAAATCATAAATTCCAAAGTCTAGTGTCCCCCAAAGCTTTCCCCGATCTTTTTTAAAAAGGGGGCTAATTTGTGAACCCCGAAAGTTTTTAAAATTTAAAAAAAAGGTTTTTTAACAAAAAGTTCTCTTATAGGCACAAAAGAATTTGACATGTTTCTGAATAAAAAAAAATATGGGCCCCCCTTTTCATAAAAATTTTTGGGATTTCTTTATAATACTCTTTTTTTTTTAATTTAAAAAAATTTCATGAATAGCTAATTTTGCTACTCTTTTTTTTAAATTTTTTTGTATATTTTAAAAAGAAATTTTAACCCCTTTTTAAAAATTTGGAAAAAAAATTTTAAATAAAAAAAGTCGGGACTTCTTTCTATACTATCAGAACATTGCATATGTAACGATTTTTTTAAAAAAAACCCCCCCTAACATGCCATTATAAAATGTGGGGAATTTTTTTGTTTAAAAAAGGAAAAAAAAATTTTTGGGAAAAAGTGTATAATTTTTTAAAGGTGTGACATAAAAATGGCTTCATACTGGGTATAAGTGACAATCTGTTTATTTTAGATTGAGAAAAACAGCCAAACAAAAACTGTATTGCATATTGGTTCATGTTTACAGTAACAAAATAGTATATTATATTATAAGAATTAAAAGTGCTTTTTTTGGGGTTGGGGGAGGCAAGCCCCGGCACCCCCACGAATGTAAAAATCCCAAAAAATAATTAGCACTTTTAGCCTTTTTGATAAAACTATTTCTCCCCAACCCCAAATCAAAATTAATACATTTATTTTTTTCAAAAATCTTTTTTTTTAAACCTAGGTTAAAAAAAATAGCATTTTTTAAACCCAGGATTAAAAGTGTTGCTAAGCAACAAGCACAATTTTGTAGGGTATGAGAATTAAAAAGCTTTTGCACCTGAAAATAGTACAAAAATGTCAACTTTTTTTTAGGGGGTGGAGAAAAAGTATATTGTTGGTTTAAACCAAATAACCATGGTTTTCAGGTGTTTTCTTCACCCCAAAATATCCAGATTTTATTATAGTACTGTTAAAAGGCCCCAGTGGGGCCCCGGGGGGAACCCCCCCCAAATTTTTTAAAAAAAAAAATATAAATACAAAGGAGTACTACAACCCCATTTCTTAATATTATAAATTAAAAAATTTTTTTTTTTATTTAATTTTGGGGTGCTTTTTGGCGGAAAAAAAAAACATTGAGTACAAACCTTTTGGGGGGAAAAATGTTCGGGGTTTTTTTGAGAATATTAAAATTAGTTTTAAGGGGGGGGTTTTCTTTTGAAATATTTTTAAATTTTCAGGGTAACCCAACTTAAAGTTTTTATCCCCCTTTTGAAAACTCCCCGGGTTTTTTTAAAAAAAAACCGGGGACTTCCAATTTTTTTTTTTTGGGGGGGCGTCTCTTCATCTATAGCAAAAGCAATACAATTTTGGGTTAAAAAGAAGATATTGCGTTGTTTTGATTTTTTAAAAAAAGGGAAACCCCCCCTTTTTTTTATTTTCCAAAAAAGGTTATAACTTTTGTTAATAAAGTTTATACTTTTTTTCAATCGTTGTAAAGCTATTAACGGTTTAAAAAAAAACCCCAAAAAGTGATAATATTTAAATTTTGGGAAAAATAATAAAATTTTTCCATAGTAACAAAACTTTAAAATTAAAAACAACCCCCAAGTAAAAAAATTTAATTTTTTTTTAAAGTAGGTGGTAATAAAAAAGCAGAAAAAGTTTTTCCCCTTTTTTCCCCCATGGAAAAAAAAAATTTTGTTCATATCTATTTCTCACTTTTAAGCATTTTTAAAATTTTTGTCTCGCCAAAATTTTAACCCTTTCCCAAGATCTTAAATAAAAACAAACTTGTTCAAAAATTTAAAATTTTCAAAAAACCCCCAAAAGGAAAGAATTTTTAAAAATTTAAAAATCAGAGATTAATTTAGGGACCCCAAAACCGGACCCCAAAAGGGAAAAATGATCGGGCCCGAATTTCCCCTTTTTTGGGAAAATTTTTTTCTTTTTTCAAAAACCCTATTTTTTCTTCCCCCAAGTAGCCCTTCCCCCAATTTTTTTGGAAAACAGGGGGGGCCCACAATATGTTTTCAAAAAAGCGGGCCCCCTTTTATTTTTTTAAAAATTTTTCGGTTGTACCTCTCAAACAGTGTGGTTAAAAATCACTCCTTTTAAAAATTTTTCCTTTTCCCCGCACCATGTAAATAGCCCCAACTCACCCAAAAAAAATTAAAAAAATTTTTAAAAGGGTTTTTGTTTAAAAAATTGGGAAAATCGCCCCTTTTTAAAAAACTAATGCAAATTTTTAAAACTCTCTAAATTTAATTTTTTCAAAATTCTCTTGGTTTTAAAAAGGGAAACCCCTTGCCCCTCCCCGTACGATTTTTTGGGGTTTTTGTAAATGTTTCAGTTCCCCAAACTGAAAATTTTCCCTTCATTTCTAACGGGCAAATTTTTTAATGGGTTAGCGAATATTAGAAAAAAGATCCATTTTCCCCCTTAAAATTTTTTTTTAAACCCCTCATTTTTAAATTTTTTTTTTCTGAATGAAAGCTTTAAAAAAAACCCGGGGAGCTTTTGTAATGCCCCCTTTTTATAATAGGTATTATTATTTTTACCTTTTTTTGAACTGAATAAATTATTGTTTAAAAAATTTTTCAGAAACTAGATAAGTTTCAATTTAAAAAAAAAGTTTTCCAAAATACGGAATTAATTACTGATGCGATGTTCCCCTTATGGTATCCATTTTTTTTTGGCCCTTGATTATTATCGGGGTTGAGTTAAGTTGGTCAAAATTTAATATAAACTTAAAAACTTTACAAAAAAAAGGTAAAAAGAAATAAAAAATTTCCAAAAAATCTAAAATCCAAAAATTTTTTTAAAAATTGGGGTTTTTAAAAATTAAGTGTAATAAAAAACTTATTTTTTTGGAACCCCAAAATTTTTTTCCCCTAGATAAAAAGGCTTCCCCCCAGAAATCAAAATTGACGTGTCCCCCGTTTTTTCCCCCAAAAAAAACCGGGTCACAAAAAGGCGGCCTTTTTTTTTGGGAAATTTTATTTCCCCCAAAAATCACCCTTTTCAGGTATTAAAAAAAAACCCCCCCCAAAAAAATTCCTGGCTACGGCTTTGACTGTTAAGGTCATAAAATTGGGGTTTTCTTGGGTGGGGATACTAAAGTTTGTAAGCTTATAATTAGCTTTATAAAAGGAGAAAACTTACAGAAGAATAATGGTACTATGTTAATCAGTTTTAAATGTATCAAAACAAGTTGCAAAAACAATATTTTCATTTATAAATTAAGGAAAAAATTTTTTATGGGCTTATATTTTGGGGCCAAAATTTCCCCGCTAGTTTTTTCCGGTTTTCCCCCAAATTTTTTTATCCAAATTTTTTTTCAAAATTTGTTTTCAATTAGGTACTTCTTTTTTTATCTCTTTGCAGTCAATTATGCATTTACTCGTATTACAAAGAAGGTTACGCAGCCACTCAGAACTAATTTGGTTGTGAGAAAGAGCAAAAACGAAAATCGATACTTATATTTTAAAAGTTCCAAGTGGTTTCAAGGCTGATGCAAGAGCATGTCTGTTTTACATTTTCTATAAGACAATTAAATATTAATAAATATAGTCGGTAATTTGTTTG